>JAQIXI010000133.1:0-33997 GCA_034700165.1 Galumnidae sp. Gr-Ori-00277 | reverse complement strand
ATTTTAAGATTATTTAAAATAAACTTATTATAAATAATCTATTTTCCGGACAATTTTAATTAAACATTTAAAGATAATAAAAGTACCATGTTCATCTGTGCTCAATTCTCATTTAGTAATACTTTTTCTTTTGCTTTAAATCGATTGAAATAATTGTTTGAATCAAAAATTTGATTCGTTTTTAAAATACTGTTTTAAAGTATGAAATAATAAAATGTTTAATTGAAAACTCGATTTTATTCATTTTTAGAATTAATTAATTAAAAAAATTATTAATTAAAAAATTATATTAATTTTTAAATAATTTTTTTAAAAGAAGTGATTTTATAATAAATTTGTTGTTTTGAGTCGTTGTTTATATGAGATTTGAAGCAAACATTCATTGAATGAAAACAAATGAGAGATAAGACAGAAATCAGCCATAAATGTATAGAAATTATTTAATCAAATTAATGATTAATTAAATCATTTATTATATAAATTTAAATGATTTTTAGCTGATTTTGCCTTTAATTCATTGTTTTTTCTAAAATTAATGTAAAAATAATTGAATTAATAATTGAAAAAATGGCTGAAAACTCAAATAATGAAAAACAAAATGACATTCAATTGAAAAAAGATAACGATTTGAACGAATCGGCGAAAGATAATCAAGAATTGGATGACAGCGAAGGTCTGAAGAATACCGACGATGACTCACAAGACGTTAAGTCATCTGATTTGGTAAGACTTCTATTATAATGTATTAATTGATTTCACTTCAAATCATTGATTTTTAATTATGTTTTCAATAATTCAATCCATAAATAACTGGTTTTTAATATTGAATTATATTTTATTATTTTTAATATTATTATTATTATTTGATTTTGATTTTGATTTTGTATTTATTTATTCTTTTTGTTTGATATAATTTAGGAGAAACCAGTATTAAGTCCGGTAAGCATTTGTTTCAATTATCTTATCATTTATTTTATCAAATTTTGTTTAAATCCGTTTCCTTTTTATTAAAAATAAATTATAAATTTATGACAAAATTATTGTTTAATAGGAGAGTGAATCTGAAAAGCGCTGTACCTCTGCTTCAAATGCCGGCGAATCTGAATACGAGAGCGCAGACGACGAAGAGGTCAAACCTTTAACTGATTTAGAAACCACTGAAAGACAACAAATTGAAGAAATTAATGAATCCAAAGATGAAAATGTTGTCCAAAACAGTGACCACTCTTTTGAAGGAAAACAAAATATAGACGAAAGTAATGAAAATCTTTTAAATAAAACAAATCTCGTCTCAAATTCTGAAGGAAATGAAGAAATTCCTAAACAAAATGAAATTTCCAGTAATTGCTTACAAAATGATAGCATTCGAGACGAAGAGAATAACAATAATTGTGTAAAAAATTTAGAAAAATTGGAAGAAATGCAAAAAGAAAATGAAAACAATAGCGACAGTAATACAGAAACTGTTGTTTTAAAAGAGAGAAATGAAATATCAAATGATTTAACAAAAGAAAATGAAATGAATGAACATTTGAAAGACACAAACGCTAATGGAATGGAAGAGTTTATTGATGAAGAGGGAGGCCGTGAAGAAATTGCTGATTTGGATGACGATTATGAAGACATCGATGAATCTGAGGAATGTTCTATTAATAGTATGGATAACGAAGAAATGGCTGATAGAGATAACGATGATTTGGATGCAGAAGAACGACAGGAAGGAGACGGAGAGGTAATTAATGAGTTTATATTTCGATTAACTGATAGTTTGTTTAATAGGAGAGCACTGATTTGCAGTCGAGTCAAAAGGATAAATCCTTAGATCACGACGAAGACAAAAGAAATCCTCAATATATTCCCAAAAGGGGTCCATTCTATGAACACGACGACAGAGCGATGGCCGCATCAGAAGTAGAAAATTCTGAAGTGACTGTCGTTCCAAAAGTTGAAGAAATACCTCCAAAAGCAATAATTGTCGCAAAGAAAGCCATTGAAACTGAAACTAATCAAAAGAAACCCAAGAAAAAAGTATGGGTTGAAGGCGACAGATGGGGTCACGACCTTTTCCGTGAAGATGAACAAACTCCTAAGTCTAGGGATGAATTAGTCAATACTTATGGATATGATATTCGTAATGAAGACAATCCTCCCAAAGCCAGAAGAAAACGTCGTTACGCGAGGGGTCCCATCAAATATACCCGACAGTGGAGAGACGAAAACGCTTACGGCAGAGGACATACTTCTCCTTCTGAACGCATTGAAAGAAGAGAACGTAAAGAACCCTCCGATCGAAATGAAAGATCAGTTCTAAAGGTTGAGTCAAATGATAGATTACCAAAAGAAAAGGTCAGTACTGAACGAAATTATGAACCAAAACAAAGGGAAAATCGTAAGGAATCGTTCGATAAAAGAGATAGTTTTGAACGAAAAGAAAAACTCGAAAGAAAAGACAAGTCTGAACGCAGGGATAAATACAGAACACCCGAAAAGAGTGAACGCAGTCATCGCTCAGAAAAGACTAATGACTTCATTCTTAAAAAGGAGAGATTTAGAAATGAAAGAGCGCTCAACGAAAACAGAAAATATGATTACGAGGAAAGCGTTGACAGAAGAGATAAACCTTTTTCTAACGATGACTTCCCAGAACTACCGAATAATGATTTGCGCAAAAAATTGAATTCAAATCAAAGTAATCAACAAATGGATGTCTGGAAGTCAAGTCAAAGATTTAGTGGTGAAAGTGATGATCAGACAACAAATGAGTACAAAACAGAACCGATGAAAATCATTGAAGCGATTGAACACAACAATAGAGCCGTTACTCACAACGATCCCAACTCTCCAAATGTGGTCAGAACTCTAACCTTCGAAAACTCTAAATATTCTCAGAGGAGGTCATCCGGAAATTATGACTACGAAGATGACAGACCCACAAACGGAAAGACCAGAGCCTCTCGAAAAAGTTCAGATACAATGGAAAATTCTGGCCGACCCATAAGGAAAAGTAATAGTAATAATAACAATAATATTAATAACTATCAAAATTTAAGTCATGAAAGAAAAGAATCAAAGGATAACTTTAGGAACAATAGAAATACCATAAGAACTGAACGAACTTTTGTTTCGGAAGAATCGAATCGAAATATCGAACGATTCTATGAAGACGACTATCGGAACCAAATGGACAGAGAATCCAATTATATCATCGAAGCTAATGTTGGTCTCCAGAAGTTGACTGTTGAAGATAAGTCTCAAATCATGAATAGATCTACTGATAGCGAACAGACGCGCCCTAAAAGATATTCTTCTTTAAGACAACAGCAACAAAGAGTAGTTCCCGAGAATTTGGGAAATATTGCAGCCAATACTCAAATAACACAAACCAATGAAAATCACAATTTAAATGCCCATCAGTTCTATGATTCGCATACTATTCAGACGACAGCTTTTTATGCGGAAACATCGTCTCCTCGAACCACTTATCACACATATATGTCACCGACCGCTACTGATTCCGGTCCTCAAAGCCATCCGCCAACATATATGCAACAAACAATACCCCAACCCTTACAACAACGATATATAGCACAGCCAAGTGCTGCCGCCGGTGCAGGCGATACCTCGAGATACATCCCAACTGCAGTGCCACCTAATGTAGTGACAGCTACGGTACCCACCCCTCAAATGGCACAGCCTATCCCTCAAACAGGACCAGTTCCTCCTCCTTCACAACAAGTAATACCCGCCCCACCACCCGGCACTACTTATATACCTTCTGTGAGTTTTCCTTCTGGTTATCCTCAATTTCCTCCTGCGCCTCCGCCCACACATGTGCCTCCTGGCTATCCTCCAACTCATGTGACCGCACAACAGCCTTCACCGCATCAATTGGCGGAATTATACAGAGGGGGAGTCACTTATTACGACACCCAAAGTCAACAACAAAACACTGTTCGGCAAATACCACAGAGACGTCCAAAGGCTGCAATACCTATAGTTCCCCCGCCTGACCCCCATTCCAGTGAAGGCGATGGCGATAAATCTTATGTATCTGTTAATAGTTAAAAGTTTTCACTTTTAGTGAAATTCAGTTTTTGTTCAATTCTTAGTTGATTTTGTCATTTATTTTGAAATTCTTATATCATATTTACGATTATTATTATAAATCATTTGATTTGTCTCTTCATTTCGATATACAATAATATTATGTATTATTAAAATTTAAATTATATTTAAAATTTGTGCACAAAATAATCAGTTTTTAATACCCGGAATATAAATTAATTTTCCGTTTAATTGTATAAATCGTTCGGTGCTTAACATTAATTAATAGAAAGTCTAGAATTCAATCACAACTTTTGGCAAATTTTATATTTCTTTCAAATAATATCTGAAATATATTATCGATAACTAATTTATCTAATATTTAGTGTATTTCGTATTTCAGTGTAAAGTTTTATTATAAACTTTTGGTTCGAAATTCAATTTTAATAAATCTTTAAAAAATGAAAATTTTGTTGTTTTTGTCATTCAATGCATTGAATTACAACTAAAAGATGTCAAACAAACAAAAGAATTTACAAAAAATTAGATTAATTAACACTTAAAAACTTTTGACCAAAATTTTCATTCATTGCAAGAGTTTATTAAACAATAGTTACAAAAGTTAAGACTAAAACTGGTGTTTAAATACTGAAAATTATGTTTTGTTGCGACACTTTTTCTAAACCAAAGAAAATACAAACTTTTAGTTTCTAAGACTCGAAACCAATTACTGAAGAAAACCTCATCAATGGTTCATCTCTTTATTATAATTTAATTGGGAGTCTTAAATCAAAATGTGACCCTTCATTCAACCCTTCAAACACTTAATTCAATGTACACTTTCAATGAAACTTTTAAAAGACTTCAAAAAGATAGTTGCTAGAATCTAGCAAGATGATAAGCAATTTCATAAGAAATTATATTTAAATAGAATTATATTTACAAAAAAAAGTATTAATGTTTTATTTTAATGGAAACTTTTGGAATATTTTTAATTATTTTGGGATTTAAATAACTTTTTTAAACTACTTTTTAATCATTTAATGCTTTTATTTATAATTTTATTTTGATTTTCACGAATTCATGCGTTTAAATGACAGATGTTTTCTAATATTACACTCAAATCCATTTATTTTAAACTATTTTAAATTATTTGAATTTATTTGGTTTAAGTTTTTATCATTTTAATTGTTTTCATTATTATGATTAGAGTTAAGAAATGATTAAAGATTTAAATGAATTTGCATTAAATGTTTAAATGATTTAATTTTTGTAAAGAAGTTTACTTTTGAACATAAATAGGATTTGACTGAAATCAAATGTATTGGTATTTGACGTCTGCGCACAAAATAAATACTTTTACATTGAATTGTGAGACAATCTTTAATTTTAGTGAAAAATTGAATAAATCTGAAGAAATGGCCACTTCTTCGAGCGATAAATTACATCTGGAAATCGATATAAAGCGTGCGATTGAATTATTAGAGAAATTACAGAAAACTGAATACAACGCTTGGATTCAAAAGTATTCAAATCTTTGTCTCATTGTTTGCATTTTGTTTACATTTTTTTCATTTGATTTATATTTAAAATTTAATTTTTTGTTACAATTCAGTGATGTATCGCTACAAAAGTTGTCGTCTCTCCAGAAAGTACTCGAAAGTGACTTTTTTAATGCCGTCCGAGAAGTCTACGAAAGGGTTTATGAAACGGTTGACATCAGCGGCAGTCCTGATATAAGAGCGTCGGCCACCGCTAAGGCAACGGTCGCCGGTATTTCTTAATTTCTGATTTCTATTAAATTCTAATTATTTTATGAATAAGTATTCGCTGCTTCTGAGGGTCACTCACATCCACGTGTCGTAGAACTGCCCAAAACAGATGAAGGGCTCGGCTTTAATGTAATGGGAGGTCGCGAACAAAACTCCCCAATTTATATCTCGCGTATAATACCTGACGGAGTGGCCGATAGACAGGGAGGGCTCCGAAGAGGTGATCAATTGATTTCTGTAAATGGCGTTAACGTCGAGGGAGAGAATCACGAAAAAGCTGTCGAATTACTTAAGGCGGCCGTCGGTAAAGTTGTTCTCGTCGTTAGATATACGCCAAAAGTATTGGAAGAAATGGAAATGCGTTTCGATAAACAAAGACAAATGAGAAGAAAACAAAACCAATGATTAATTCACTTTTTTTTAATATTTAGTAATTAAATGATTTAATATTAATGTCTAATAATTTGAATAATCAGTGAATTTGTCTCCAATTCGAGGGGTTATTATATGAGAGAAATAGTGGACAATGAAGTAATAGTGAAAGACTTTGACCTTAATTTGCAAAATGAAATACAATTTGATTAGACTTTAACTGAGAGACTAAATAAATAATTACTGTCGACATTCTTTGCGATAGTGATCCACATTTGAAGCCATGATATCATTTCTTCTTTACTTAAATGTATTGGATTCAAACCTCTCATAAAACAGGCCTTTATTTTAAAAATAGTGTAAAACAGAAATTAATCAAAAATTCTTTGGACTGACTTTTTTTATTTGATCCAAATTAAGTGTTTGTATGCCGTCCCTATCGATAGCAAAATCCAGTTCTCGTATAAAACCGATATGACTCTCGAGTCTAAATCTTTTTCCCAAAGGAAATACATTTAATCCATGAATTCGACATAAGTTTGTCTGCAATAAGTTTTACAAAATTTAATTCTTAATCGCTTTCTATCAATACTTAAGTTGTAAATAATCACAATTTTTATAAATTAAAGTTCAAAAACTAATAATTAGTTGTAATTATTATTGTTGTAATAACTTCGAGTAAATGACCGAAGAGTTACTCTTATTGTTATTACAATTGATTCCGAATATAAATTAGATTAATTGAAAACTTGACAACAATTTTAAGTTAAAATATGTTAGAATTGATTGAAAATAATACCAAATGTCTTGACTTCAGATATTGAATTCCAAACGGATTTATAATAAATATTTGTTTTATGTCTAAAATCTGTTGAATAGAGGGATGAGTACCGGATCCCAATTTAGTCAAAACAAGTCGACATTTCTCTTGCAAATTATCTTCGACTGTGACTGAAGACAATTTGTTTTGGAGATGTCTGAAAACGGGGCGATAAAAATGTAATCTTTTCTTCTGATCTATTATTTGAAAGTTTTGTTTTTGCTCTAAAGTCCAGAAGTGGTGCGAAAGAAGTTGTTTTGGCATCAAATAAGCCAAAGGAAAGACTATATAATTAGTGAATGGAAGGGCAGATACTAAGAGGACGGGACCCACTCTTAACATATCTTTTGGTGTCTGAAAGTAAATCATTAGTTCGTTATAATTGAATTGATTCACTTCTTTGCCGGCAAACAGTTCTCGAGAAATACGAAAATATTGGAGACTATCTTTTGTAAAGTCTTTTGCGCCTAAAAAGAAACCATTTTTCAGATTAGATGGAAATGAAGATCATAAGTAATAACCAATTGTGAAGACCCGGTATATTTTGAAAGCCTTCGGAAACCTTTTTTCAAGAATTCGTTCATAACTTTGAATGAATTTAAGAAATTTGTTTGAAATATATTTTTGAAAACCAGAAATCGGTTTAATGTAAGGATCGCTCGTTTTTCTATTAATATCACAAAAATATCTGACAAAACCTTTTGAAGAAAACATTTCTTTTTGTAAATTAATTTAAAACTATTTTTAGTCGAAATAAAATTGAATTTTGAGTTCAGGTCTAAGAATTTAAATTTGTTTACAAACAGAATATAATTATAAGACTAAACACCAGATGTCTCTCATATCTGTTTCTTCACATTAGACCCAATTCGGACTTTTAAATGATTTGATCCCAAAATAATAGAATTTGTGAAAACTCTTTTGATTTAATTTAATTTCATAAAAACTTTATCTATTATTTTAATTTAATACTATTTTTGTCAAATAAAAAGAAACAAATTTAAGCATTGAATTGCTTTCCTTACAATTTTTGATACAATTTTGTTGTCTTTACTAATGGTTTTCAATGAGAAGTTTCTATTGAGTAAAGGCTAACATTTATTCTAATGATTTCATAACATTTCACCCAAACAAACGCCTCAACACTTTTAACACTTTCTTGAAATTCTGTTAAAAAGAGGTTTGTTTTGGTTTTTATTAAACAAAATTAAAATATTAGATCAAAAGTTGTGATCATTTCTTAAATTAATGATTAGTTGTCGTTATTTTGTCGAAATTATTAATAAAATTTAATTGATTGCAATGAGTAAATTTGGAGACAATAAAGTGGATCCAAGAGTTTGCTGGTATCGTTTGGGGAATAAAATTAGAAAAACTATTAATAAGGCTTTAGATGTAAACAAAGAAGATTTAAAGGATTCCGTCGAAGAACTCAAAAAACTAATCGAAAGCGAAGACAATAACAAACAATTGATTTCTTATCAAAATTTAACTCAAATTCATAAATATTTACAACGAATTGACTCTAAATATGATTTATATTTCTATCAATTACTCGATGAATGTCGAGTTGTATTACCTCAGAGTCGAAAGGTTTGTGTGTTTGTGTCCATCAATTTTTTTCATTATTTTTGTCGATCAGAACAAAGAATTAGAGAATCGATTGATTGAACTAAACTACAAAAAGTCACAAAAAGACTATAAATCAATGGTTAATGGATTCAATATAAAGGATGGCTCTTCTCCTCAGATAACACCAGAAATTTCTTCTTTTGGAAACGAAAGTAAATTTAGTTTTTGTTAAATATTTTAATGTTTCGATTAATTTACGTTTTTAAGTACGAAAAATGAGACCGACTTTAGTCGCGGTATTCAATGCTTTTCTGACAATTGGCGGCACTTTTTTCTTCTGTTATAAAGCCGTCGAATATTCTCTTCCGGAGCCCCACATCTCAACTGTAAATATAAGTTATGCTAAAAGTGTGGCCCAAATACGACTCAATTTTTTGTTAATTTTTAGATAACTATCGATAAAATTTAATCAAAAAACTAAAGTTTAATATTTTCTAAATTTACATAACTTTTGGGTTTCACACAAATCTCACTATTGATTGGATTTATTTTGATTTTAAAATATATTTATAGCAGGTTTTGAGTGGACTATTCGGAGCATTGATTGTAGCCGTGGCTGAGGTATACTTTTTGGTTAGAATTATTTGAGAGATGTTTGTGTTTTGTATCGTTTGTTGCACTCATTTCTCATTTAATATTTATTTTTCTAAAAATTGAGTGAATTTTCTTGTTTTTAATGATTAAATTAGAAATATTTATAAGGATTTTGCAAATAATCGGAAAATAATTAAACAGATTATGATTTTATGAAATCGATTTCATATGAATATGAGTGTCGTCTTCGGGTAAACCATTTGAGGACTCATTACTAAAAAGTTCGACCGGAACTGTTAGCGGTGTCTTTTCGGGCATTAGTAGAGCCGAAGGCTGTCGTCTCGATTCTAAATGTCTTTCCAACTCTTCAGATGTCATGTGACCATCAATAGTACTGCTCACCGATGAGGTACTGCTAACCGATGTTTTTGATGACTGAGAAGATGTCAACGATTGGGACAGAGTTAGTGGTAATTCACTTTTAATTAGAGGAACAGTGGCTGAAGTGGTGTTAATTTGTGTTCCCGTCGTTTGGGTTTTCGCTGACTTTCCTGTCGAACAACTTCTGGAACGACCAGAAGTGTTGGTTGTCTTCTTCTTTCTGGAAGTGTTGGAAGTGCTTTGAGTTTCGTTATTTTCGGTCTTCTTTTTCTTTGGGTCTAATTTTCTGGACTCAACCTCTGAATCACTCGAAACCGTGTCTTCAGAACCAGAGGTCGAAGAATCAATCTTTTCGTATGTCAAGAGTCGATCCAAAAGATATGACTTATCGCGACTCACCTGAAGAAGTTGTCGCTCAGCCTTTCGAAGTTCTTCAGAATAACTTTCGTTTTCCTAAATTTAACAAAAAATTAAATAAATTTAAAATAAAAATATTTATTAACGATATATACATAAATCAAAAGTTTTAATTTTCGCTTCAAATTAATGTATTTTTGTTTGAAATCAATTTTGTTATTTGTTTTGTTTTCATCATTTGTCGGCATTTTATCGATAATTATATAAATTTAATATTTAATTAATAATTGATTTGTTTTGAACTCAAATAAAAAACTGTTTTCAAAGGAAAACATTGAAAAGTAATAGAAATTACGCTTAAAATAGAGAGAAATACAGAGAATGAGTGAAACCAAACATTTGGACGAAAACGTGTTTTCCCTCAGAATTATAGTTTAGTTTAAATACATTTAAAGTATTGAAGTATTTATTGCCACCGATTTTATCACTTTTTTATTATTTTTGTGACTTATCTTCAAATGTTTTTCTTTAAATTCTTATTTTCTGTTTAAATAACTATTAAATTGTTTCTATTGTGAGTTAAATATGAATTGAA
This sequence comes from Galumnidae sp. Gr-Ori-00277, assembly GCA_034700165.1. NCBI lineage: Eukaryota > Metazoa > Arthropoda > Arachnida > Sarcoptiformes > Galumnidae > Galumnidae sp. Gr-Ori-00277. The sequence goes on along the minus strand of JAQIXI010000133.1, from coordinate 23,490 downwards.
GAGCCATTAACTGATCAATAAATAAATCCATAAAATAATGGCCAGAAATACAGATATCTCTCATATCAATGAACGAAGACTTCGACCCATTTATGGTTAGTTTAATCCATTTTCATCTTTACCTCAAAATTATTTAAATCGTATTTCTTTTAATGAATTTTTAGTGTTTAAAATATGTCTTTAAAATATAATTTGAGTCCATTATATAAATAAATGGTTTTATTATAATGTTATTAAACTAACGATGAATTGATTTACAGATTGTTTAGATTATGGAAACAATAAGAAAGCTCTTCAGGAGGCGGACAAAGTCCTAAAGAAACAAAAGGATTTGATTTGTGCTAAAGTTTTAAAAGGTTTAGCGCTGTTAAGAATGGGTCGTCAGGACGAAAGTCTTAAGATTTTACATGAAGTCCACTGCGAGTCCCCCACCGATGAACCAACTCTTCAGGCGATGACTATTTGTTATCGAGAACTTCATAAAAGTATTAAAATATAATTTAAGAGAAATTCTAATTTACCTAAAATTTAGTTGAATTGATAGCCGACGCCTACGAAAAGGCTATTAAAAAGGATCCGACAAATGAAGAACTTCACTCACATTTGTTTATGGCTTACGTCCGGTTAAGTGATTATAAGAAGCAACAAATGGCTGCTATGAGTCTCTATAAACTTAAACCTAAGAATCCGTATTACTTTTGGGCAGTTATGAGTGTTTTGATGCAGGTTAACATCTCTTCATTACCTTTTCCTCTTTGAAGTGTCATTTATTTAATTAATTGATAGGCAATCAGTTCCAACGATACAAACATCGCACAAAAAATAACACTTCCTTTGGCTGAAAAGATGTGTAAAAAGTTTTTAGATGAGAATAAAATCGATTCCGAGGCTGAAGTGGAACTCTATCTTCTGATTTTGGAAAAACAAAAGAAATACAACGAAATGCTTCATCTAATGGAGAGTCCGATCGGCGCTAAACTTAACAATCATTTAGACTTTCTGTCGAAGAAAAGGGCAGATCTTTTGAAACTCGTCCAGAGATATAACGAAGCGTTTGAAGACTACAAAAAACTAATTAACAATAATAGGGATCAAATCGATTATTATTCAGAACTCATTGATATCTCTATTAAATTAGACAATTATTCAAATGAAGAGTCAAACGGAAACAATAATTCTTCTGAATATATATCACAAGTAATGAAATTAATCGAAGAATGTGTCGAAAGAGAAAATAACTCAATAAATATCTCCAATAATTATCAACCGATTAGAGGACCCTTTTTAGCAAAAATGCTTTTATTCGAACATTTGAGTCAACGACAAAAAACTTCTTCCGATGTCGACCATCTGCTCAAACAAATGGCCAATTCTATGACTGATCTTTTGTTTGAATATTTTCTTAATTTTGGATCAAAACAAGCGGCCATTTATGACATGTTTTATATAATGGATAAAACGAATTTAACTGAAGAAGACATTCAAATTGTAAGTAATTTTTATCCGCTTTTTATTTTGTTATTTAAATCGAAATATTAATAAATTATTTTAACTTTCAGTTAACTCTTCAGATAAAAGAACAAATTCTAAGTATCAGCGAAGAAAAGAGTTTGAATGCAATGTATAAACATTTGTGTTATCACTATATATGTCACTATTTAGGACAATACGACCACTTGTCTGAAGAGGAGCGCTCACATCTCATTAATAACTTAATCGAAAAATATAGAGATTTTCACAGCAATATTGTTGCCAAAAGTGATTTGACGACAACCGAACCCCAACCGACTGATCCCTATATCATTTTAATCGCTAATATTCTTTTTTCGAGCAATGATTTGAACGACAAAATAATCTCTGAAACGATTCTTATACTGGAAACGGGTCTCACCAAAAGTGGAACAAATTTTCATATAAAGTTACTTCTCATTAGATTATATAATATGTTGGGTGCAGTCAGTGCTAGTCATACACTAATTGATTCACTCGACATAAAACATATTCTATTCGATTCTTTGGGTTATTTATTCACTACTCCTATGATAAGTTGTGCCCACTTTTCGACGAGTTGTTATATGTTGGGAAATGCACTCAAATTTTATTCGGCTAACTTTAAAGATGTAATCAATTGTTTGACTTTTAATCAATTATTAATTATTTGATTTTAAACCAGACTTTGGATTATCTGATTTCGTGCTATAAATTCGGTTCATTCACTAAAATCGAAGAAATTCTTAATTTAAGGGAAAGACTCAACAATTCTTTGCAATACTCTCTTTCAGCCGTCGAACGAATGATTTTGGATCTGATTTTGGAGCCAAAAGAGTAAACTATTATTTGAATTTAAAAAATTGTTAATTCTTTCAAATTTCTAGTCATATATCGACAGAAAATATTATAAATTATATGGAAATCGACTGCGAAAGAGATAAGTTTGAATGGAATCGCATTCGAGATAATAGAGATTTCAGTGTAATTCGAAGTCATCACCAAAACAATGAAAGGATTGCCAGAGAAAAACAAAATCAAACTTTTAATGATGAGTTACTTTGGCTTAAAGTTAGGAATTTAATTATTAGATTAATCGCTGCCTCACATAATTTGGTCGCCGATAACGTTCATAAAAAAGTGATAATCAATAACCAAACAAAAAGTGAAACCGAAACCAATGGCACAGAAAAACGCAGTTCTATTGATATTCTAAAAGAACTTTTGGCTCAATTTCGTCAATATATGGAATGCGTTAAGAGTTCAAAGTTTACCCAACCATTGGTTAGTTATAACTTTTTATTTCGTTATAATTTTATTTGAAATTAGGTTTCACTCGACGGCCCGAATGCGTCACGAATTTCAGGTTTTAGTGATTTGAGTCACTTTCAACTTATTTTAAGTTTAATCGAATTCTTAATTCGTTTAAATAATGAATCAAAAGATGAGCCAACTCTGAGTGAAACCAATTCTGGGGATATCTTTGCGTCAATTGTTAACAATTTAGAAGTTTCTGTGAATCGAAGTAATAATAATTTATTGACAATTCGTTGTGTTTTGGAGCACTTGACTAATGCTATCGAAACACTAAGTATTTCAATAATTTTCATCGGTATTTCTCAGTCTATTCTGAAGAACAAAATGAATATTTCGAATAAGAAGAACAGAAAAAAAAGAGATAATTCAAGAGCTGTCGATTCAGTCATATTCACTGAATATGAATTGATTGTAACCAAAATGAAAGACTCGGCCCTTCGTATCGGCGCTCTCTTCAAATCTATCGATCGGTGTATTTCCGATACCTTTTCTGATTGTTTTATTTCGGCCACATTTTTGGTTAGTTTTCAAAATTATTTCTATAAATAATTAACTTTTTTTTCAGGAAAACGAATCAGTCTTTTCATCGGTTCAGCAAAAAGTTCTGAAAAGTTATAAGCAATCAATTAATGAATTATCAGAACTCTTGCAAAACAAGTTATTATATTTAGATTATCTTAAGTTTTAACGTATTTTTAATTAATTCTTTAGTTTTCTGTTGCCTTAAATTCTATAATTATATGAAAACGAATTTAAAATTTTCTAACTTTTGAAATATATTTACTAAAACTAACTAAATATAAACAAATTATTATAAATTATAAATCTTTTAAAAACAATAAAAGTTTATTAAGAAAAAACTTTTATAATCAAAATTAATTATTAATTAATTAAATACTGGGGGGGAGGGGAGGGGGGAACTTGGTTTTCTGTTACAAAAATACTTAAAAGTTCGCGCATTAAAAGTAAGTTAAGACTGCAGTTAAGAGGTTTTTACTAAAATATTTCAATTAAAAAGTAAAAACAATATAAAAATGGCCAGGACTCATTAATAATTACAGTAAAAGCTCTATATCTCGAACATTTTCTCTAAGTCGAATGTGTACCTTGGTAATTTTTTAACTGCAATAGAAAAAGCACTCTTTAAGTCGAACATCTCTATATTCCGAACATAATTTTGTGACATTTTGTAAAGTTTTAGTATATTTTATGAATAATAAGTCGATCGTTAAAGTCATTCAAATATTGAAATTATTTTAAAATAGTAAAAAAACATAAAAATTTCAATACTTTTGCTTAAAACCCAATTTTGTTATTATTGTCACAAAGAAATGTCTTCTAAATTAAGTTAAAATGATATTGAATTGACTTTTGCCGATAAGAGAAATCTAATTATTAATTTTATTAACGATAAATAATTTATTTTTTAATAAGATCAAGATGATTTCATGACATTTAATCTCTTTATAATAATAAGAACCAATAATTTATTTGTTATTATTTTAAACATATTTTTGTATTGTTTTATAAGTCGAACACATTCTATATGTCGAACAAAAAAGTTAGCATTTCGTGTGTTCGAGATATAGAGCTTTTTCTGTACTAAAAATATGTCTAAAGTTTAGACTCTAAACTTTTGAAATGCATTTGTTGTCCATTTGTTTGTTGTTGTCGTTTATTGTGTAGAAGAGATAAATGTCTGACCTCAAGACTAAACACAATAAATACAGTACTAATCCACAGAAATCTCAATATTTTCGATTAAATCCTATTTTGTCAGAAGTAATAAGTTTAGACGAAACGAGTCATATCGAGATATGCAACGCTTTGTGGCAAACAAAAGCCTATATGTATGCCATCAGAGATGAGGCCACAATTCTTATTGATTTACTTAAATAGAAATATAAACGAAACGATTCATATTTAATAAAATAATAAATTAATTATCGAAGAATATATTGAATTCTTTCGATTTTCAGCTAAAAATAAATTTAATTCAAATTTGATTTTTTTTTATATATTTTATCCGAAGAAATGTTTAAAAAGACAATAATTGGATAAATAATATTTTAAAAATCTTTGGAAAACTTATGTAAATAATATTCAAATATTCAACGCCTTCTATGAGACCGAGAATGGGATCGACTTCGAGATCTCGAACGAGATTTAGAAACTCTTTTGCTGTGTTTTCGACGTAAACGAGAAGGAGATCGAGAAGTGGTTCTGGACCTGGAATTAGACCGGGATCGTTTCCTTTTATAAATTTTTTTATGTTCTGAAGAATGTCGTGACTTATGTCTATGAGGCGAATGTCGAGAAGTCGATACTTTTAAAGGTTTGTCACTTACTATAAAAGGCAAAAGTGAACCACTTTTTGTATTTTCCATACTTTTATTCGAACAAATTGTTTCTAATACTGAACTCTCATTCAATCGATTTCTTTTAGGGGAGGAATTTGGAGACGTCACGGCTGCTATAGTGGGGGAAAGGGGAGGAAGGGGTGAACTATCGCTTTTACTATTATTTTGTTTCTTTACTTCCGGTCCACTAATTTCTTCACTAATAATTTGATTGGAATTCGATTCAATTTTAGCCAAATCTTTAGATTTGTTTTTCAATAAACTGAGAAAAAGAGCGGCTTTTCGTTTGCGTTCCTCTTGTTTTTCTTTTGCCGCCCTCTCTCTCACTGCGAGCGCCAACTTATTCTTGAGTGCGTTATCACTTAATCGTTTGGCGACCACTTCTGGATTAGAAATGTGTTCGTCGTCTTTCTTTGAATTTATTGTTTGATTTTCATCAGAGGATCCGATGGAAGGCTTAGAGTCTTTTGGACTAATACTAAAACTGACCGGAGTTTTAGTTGTGTGCGAATCAAATTTATTAGATTTCCTTTGGTTTAGTTGTCGCTGAGCCGCCAACGCCTGTGCAGAACGATTCTCTTCTAAATAGAATAGTTTGCGTCGAATGTAATAAGCATGGTAAATATGACCAGGATTAACAAATTCAAAACGACTTTCGCCTAAATTTCTGATCGATAATTCAAATTGTTCTCCATTTTGGGCCACTCTTTGCGCTAACTTTTCGATTATTTGTTCAATTTCTGACGGCGGAGACGGCAATAATGAGGACCAACTGTTTTGCGGTACACTTACACTTAAATTATTATTTTCTAAAAGAGGTGTTTGACTGACATTAGACTCATTAGAATCATTAGATGAATGGCGGGACTCAGAAATTTGTTTTAGTTCTTTCATTTGAATGTCTTCATTAGCGGGAAATCTATCCTTAAAGCTCTTAACGAGTTGTGAATACGAATCATTTGTATCAGACGTTCGCAATAAGTTTGGAATTTTAAAAGCATCCGAGTCTTTAGTTTTAGCCGACCCGAGAAGACTTGGATGTAAGTAATGGTCATCATCTGAATCTTCTTCAGATTCAGAATTATCACTGTTTTCAGTGCTTTTAGGAATAAATTTTCCCGATTTTATGGTCTCTAAAACATATTTATAGTACGGATAGAGTTCGGAATCGAATGAAAGAAAATCGAAATTCTTATTTGAAGACTGTTTTGTCTTCAAAATGATTTCCATTTGCAATCCGTGTTGACTCACAAAAGATGCCGTCTTTTCGATTATGTGATGAAGTTTTTGACTTTCGGGCTATAATTATATATTTTTTAAAAAAAATATGACTTTAAATATAATAATAGAGTATTAAAAACAAACCAAAATAATGTTTTCGGGCGGCGACAGACCAGAGGGTAGTTTAAAGCGATCGCTTTCATCAGGTTTTGTCGTCCGTTCATTAATTGCAGACTCAGAGTTTGGGATAATTTCATTTTCGTCATAATTATAACCCAATTGGTTATAACCGGAACCATCGGCCAGAGCTAAATGTAATCTTTTTATTTCCTCTTCTATTAAAACAAATTAATATTTTTAAACATAATTTTTAAAAGAATTAAAAAATGATTTGAGTTAATACCATGAGTATCGTCGATGTCATCATATTTAAGGTCTGCAAACCGTTGCTCATCGCACAGCCTCTCTATTTCTAATTCTTCTGCAGTTAAGGGTTGTATTGAATTTTTGGAATTCGTTTGAAATTGAGTCAAATCATTGAGATATCCCCTGACATCAAACCTTTGGTCGTTAGAGAGAAGAACGAAATAAAAGATTATAAAACGAAAAACAAAAATATTTCCCTAAACTTGAAGTTCAGCTAATTTTTTAAAACAATTTCTTTTTAATACTTCACTTCATTTTTTGTCGAATTAGCGAAACAACAATTTTTCACTAAAAACTTCTTTTAAATAATATTTTAAAAATGTATTAATAGTTAATTTCGCTAATTCTTTAGTTAATAATAATAATAATAATTGCATTTATTTGCAATCAATTCACTAAAAATATGAAAATTTTCAACGAATTTATTAATTATAAGAAAGAGTTGAAAAAATAGAGTAAACTTATGGTTCATTTGAATCAATCATTTCATTGTAATTCATACCAATCCTTGAATTGATTTACAGAACTGTGAATAGCATTCCATCCGTTTGTTATTAATGATTATATTAACGACAAATCACTTCCTGTTCTGTTCTTAAGGAAAGTCATTATCGAAATTCAATTAAAAAAGAAAACAAATGACTCTTATTTTTGAAGACAACAAAAAAGAGTCAATTAATTAATGAACAAAACTTTTGTTCAAATCATAAAAATTTCATTTGTTTTTCAAATCAGTTTCTCTTAAATTGGTTCCAGAATTTCAGAAAATTTGATTAATTGTTTGATAGCATTGATTAAGTATTGACGGAATATTGACGGACCTGTCAATCAAGTGGTCCGAAGACCCGTTCCATCCGATCAGATGATGTCCAGCGTCCAACTCTTGAGCCTTTCGGTCGTCGCGAAACAATTTACACGAATATCCAAAAACAAACAATTGGTCCAAATCTGTGTCCGATTTTTCATTTAAAGATGGATTTGTCTTCGGATTCGACCACAAATGTCTCGGCTCTGAACCAACGGATCGGAACAAAGAATACGAACCAAAATCGGTGTCAGAAACGAGAGACGACTCCATTTCATAAAAATAACTCTTTTATTGCCTTTAGTTTTAATTAAATTAATTAAATTATAATTTAGTTTAAAAATAAAATAAAATTAAGTTCAATAAACAAAACGCCATTTGAAAGACTCGTTCGTATATAACGTTATATTTAAAGCGAAGTATTAATGGATTTAAGGGTTAAGATGTCATCAAAATATGAAAACATTGAGAAAAAGACAAATCATTAAAAAATATACAAAACTATTGTTTTTATTATTATTAGTAAAACAATAATTAATTTTAATTGACGTCTATTTCAATGATTTTCACTCATTTATTGAACTAATGATGAGATGTTCACTATTTTAATACTCAAACAAATAAATTGAATTTATATTTCTTGAATTTTTTTTAAAACTTATTATAAAAAATTTATTTCAATTAATTTATATTATGTTTGAAAATATTAATAATTTTAATAATAATTATTAAAATCAACGAATAACCTAGATCAATTATCTACAATATGGAACAGTTAACTCTTCTCATATTATTATCGTTTTCTATGCTTTTTGGCAGTTATTTTTCGGGAACTATTCCTCTGGTTTTCACATTTTCAGAGGTATCCCTTTTACTTGATTTTATAAATAAATTTTGTTTTAGAAGTAATTGTCTTCACTTTTGAGAGATTTTTTAACGAATGAGTCATTCATTTCATTATTTTAAAACAAAACAAAAATGTTTTTTAGGATAAACTCAGACTTTTAAGTGTTTTGGGTTCCGGAATATTAGTCGGAACAGCTCTCAGTGTTATTATTCCCGAAGGGGTCAACACTTTGTATACTTCATCTCATGGTTTGTCATATTTTTATTTGAGATAAATATTGATTTAATCTCTAAATAAACAGAATTTCATTCACATCTGAAGTCATTGCAAACGACAAACAATACTTCTTCGAGTGAAAGTGATCCGCACGCAGTCATTGGTATGACTCTTGTTATCGGTTTCGTAGTAATGCTTCTCATCGACCAAATCGCGAACCGACACAACAGTCCCTCCACTTATAATGTTGTCCTACAGAGCGGTAATTTTAATCCTTTTTTCAATAAATCCATTTTTGACAAAATATTTTCAGAATCTGTTGAAAATGGAGAAAGTCTTTCGACATCAGTTCCTCCAAAAAGATCATCAAAAATAACGGCAACCATTGGTTTAGTGGTTCACTCCGCCGGTCAGTCGGATAACATTTATTTAATAAAATGGAAGCATTAAATTAAACTTCTATTTAAGCGGACGGCATAGCGTTAGGGGCGGCCGCAACCACTTCACACACTGACGTCGAAATGATAGTTTTCTTAGCAATTATGTTACACAAAGCTCCAGCAGCTTTTGGTTTAGTCACGTTTCTAATGCATGAGGGACTCGACCGAACTCGTCTTCGCAAACATTTATTGGCCTTCGCTTTGAGTGCACCCATCGCTGCTTTCATTACTTTCTTTAGTATAAGTCAAGGGACTAAAGAAACTCTTTCTGACGTTAACGCCACCGGTTTGTTGTCATCCATTTGTTATCTTTTTCTCTAAAAATAGACATTTTGTTTTCAAAGGGATTGCAATGTTATTCAGTGCCGGAACTTTCCTTTATGTGGCAACAGTTCATGTTTTACCAGAAATAACACAACACCAGAATTTAAAGATCACAGAATTGATAGCATTAATAGCCGGCACTTTTATACCATCGATACTAACAGTTAAACACAACCATTAGTCGAATTTCGATTTGAAATATTTATTTATTTTATAACGATTTGACTCCAATTATGAGAATTGGGTTCAAAAACATTTCCATAAAATGAGTCAAATATTCTGTGATATAAGATATTAAATATTTTCCATTAATTAATTGAATTTTATTTTAAATTTTTTAAATAAATGACAAATTCTGTGCCATTCCATCGACTCAATAAATGTAAAGACTATAACAATATTAAGTAATTGATACCATTATTCGAGATTTTATAAGTTTATTAAAAAATAAAAAATTGAAATTAAAAAAATTATTTCCAAAATTATAACTTTAATTAACAAAAGTTTTGTTGAAATTTTCTGAATTAAAGTGATTTTTATTTGTTTAAAAACATTTAATAAAGTATTTCAAAAGTTGGAATAAAACTGATAAATAACAGCACAGAATATAATGAAAACAGTGACTGACATAAAATTGATTTGGAAAAGTGTACGGAAAACATATCTAAAGTTAACAAATAAAGAGTTTTTCCTATTTTTTGCTTTTAATTCATTTCTTTTGATTCGTTCTAAATGTTGTTCTTTAATCATATCATTCGGAGGATATCTCTCAATGAGTTGAAGAGCAGAACCAATAAGTGTTTCAATTGGAAGTTCTTCTGTTTCGGGGACTTTAGTCAAGAATTGATGAATTGATGGCATATCACAATCGAGAGCCAGAATTTGTTTATGTTTGTGAAGAACTAATGCCGCCGTAAAATACAATGGCATCAAACCATTGCTGGCAATAAAAAAGTCAAAAAGTCGCGCCACGTCTTCATATTTTGGCAAAACATGACTAAACCAAGTGATGACCCAACTCAGGGCAAAGATTGTGCCCACTTGTGAACTCTCCAAATGATTACTCAACGACTGATTTTCATATCTTATTATAATCGGTATTATATCCAACAAATCTGAGGTCTTTTCCATAGTCTTCTCCATATAATCCTTAAAATGTGTTTTTGATAACTGATTGACGCAATAAAAAGCCATTTCTTCGCCTAAAATCATAAGAAAAGTGACACAAATGTCGTGATATCCCTGAAAGTAATGCATTTCAGGGTTTTTGATGAGAACTCTCATTATTAGACGAATCAAAGAGTCCTGCATTGAAATCCTCTCATTCTGTCCAATACACGGCGGGAACCGTTTCAGTGATCGGTTCACATCTAAGACCACCTGATTATAAAACGGATGGCTTTCAATAGTTTGTGAGTCGGGTCGCGGACTCGTCTCTACAACAGAAACGCGAATCAGTTTCGGCCAAATCTTTTGTCGTAAACTATCGCTAATAAATCCGATTCCAATCGTCGCCAAACTCTTCAAACTTTTGATGTCATTTCTTTTAAGTGAATCCATTACTTTCATTATATGATTGGTATAACAATTGAAAAGACTATCACTATAACCACCCTCATCATTACCTTGCTCACTTTCTTCACTCTGTTCAGACGATTTTTCGCAGTTTAGTTCTTCAAATGATTCTTCAGATCTTTCGTCAAATTTAGTATTAATTTGTTCTTCACTTTTACTATCATTTGAAGTCTTAAGATTTCTATCAATAATTTGTTCCATTTATACGTAAATCCGATTTAAAAAATCAAATAAATGAACTCTAAGTCTATTTTGAAACGAATTATTTGTTTTGGTTTTTATTATGCAATCCTTCAATAAATTCAAAGATAATATAACACTGTTTTACAAGTATTTAGAGAACCCTAACATTTATGTGGGAATCAATTTTCGTTTGAAATTAATATAAATGACGTCATTTATATTGACTGATATTTTTGAATAAAAATTACACTTTATTTGAAGCAAATGTTTGTTGAAATCAGTTTAGAAAAAGCATTTTAAGACTTTTTCCACATTTAATAACATTTAATAGCATTTAATGACATTTAATAACAAAATATTTAAACGAAATATATTTTTGTATTTATATTTTAATTGAAGTATTGTTAAAAAAATGGCTCAGGGTAAACTGAAAGTAAAGGCAAAACTACCAGCAAATGCTAAACAACATTCTGTCCACAGAGGATCTAATCGTATTTCTAAAGGTTTGTAATACAAACTTTGTATTTAAACAAATTATAACTAATAATAATTATTATTAATATTTAACCAAATCTCTAATAATTTCCCAAATCTTTAATTAAAATTTTATATTTTTTGTCAAAAAATATTTTATTTCTTAAAATTTGTTTTTTAGTCCCAAAAAAGAGTAAAAAGAATTTGAATTCAAAAGAATTACTTCAAAAAGAAGTGACGAAAAGTATTCGTATGACTATTGAAGAAGAAGTGAGGGCTAAGGCAACAAAAGATGGCAAACAAATGACCACTTCTTCCAAAACATCCAATAATTCTAAAAATAATTAATAATAAATTTATTTTTATTTAAGTTTAGTTTTTTATCATATTTTCATATTTATTTGAATTTATATTCATTGAAATATATGTCACGAAAACTAATTGAATGAAACCGCAAATGAAAATGACTAACAAAGGGTCAAATGATGACTCAATTCTTTATATTATTTGATAAACATTTAAGCCATGAATAGATAATTGAATAAATAAAATGATTTATTAGAAACATTTCAAAAAAATTATAACAATTTTGTAGACATTAGTGATTATTAGTTGGTCTCCTCATTAGTGGTCAGATCACACCTTCGCCTCAAATTAGACTCAGAGTTATCCTATAAAAAAAATAATTAGTTTTTATAAAAATAAATTTTTAATGAAAACCAAAAGTTGTTCATCCATTTGTTCGACGTATTGGAACTTCTTTCCCATATAGTATTTCCCACTTTTGTTGAGATACAGAACAACGATATCACAGATAATTGTTGTCTAAATAATTAAAAAAAATTGTAAAATATTTTAAATATAATAATTATAGTGTCCTCACAATCGCCAAAAGGCCTAAACCAGAGCCGATTTTCATAGCAAGAGGTATGAAATTAAACTTTCCGGCGGAACCGTTCACTAAAAGAACAAAACGAATACCAATAGCTTTAAACAAAGTTCGGGAACCGTCGGAGAAATAATTTGCGTAACGAAAATTCCATCCCTTCGCTATTATTGTGTTCGGGTCATCCAGTCTTCTGAAGGAGTAATTGGGGACACAATATTTCAGATCTAAGTCTAGATTACAGTTCCAATTAATTTCAATTCCGATAACTCCACCATATCGTGACATTTCAGTGTAATCCTGGTCCGCCCATTTAACAATGTCTTCCAACACAAATACAGGACATCCCGGGTTATAGTCGGGATCAAAAGTGCAGTTTTTTAGATTAGAAGAATTGGCGATTTCTATGATATTTCTTCGCCGAACATTGTATTCATTGAATTGTATTGAATTCTTTATTAAAACAGTAAAGTCTTTGGTTGAGGTAAAGAGAGGAGTGTTGTTCTTCAAAGGGTAATCATCTTTTTCTACGGGACACCAGCCTTCGATCTCACAGGTATGCACTCCTTTACGACTAGAGTCAACACAATTACCGGTAGAAACTCCTATTAATATTAATATTTTGTTTTGAAAAAATGACAGTTTTGTGTCGGAACTCATACCGTGTCCTAAAAGGAAAACCTTATTTAAACATTGATTCGGTATATTTGGGTCACATATGGCTTCAGTTAAATCGGGGTCTTCGGGACAGACACCTTTTGTTTGATTAGCAGATATTATTATATTCGTGGTAACAAAAAAGGCTCCGTTTTCCTAATGATATTCATAACAATTAGAAATGGTTTAAATCAATGAATGGTACCGAAGGGGGGACCACCAAATCAGAGACGTCCCATATTCTCGCATACAATTCAATGTCTTCCTTATAATTATCATTAAAGTCATCCGCTGTTAGATTTCGAGTGGAAACGACTCCTTTCACTTTAGTAGTGACTGAACTCTCGATTTGTGCAAAGTTCTGATAACCCTTTTTATAAATTATAACAAAACTAAACAAAAATTAATTAAATGAAATGAAAACAATAAGTGTTTGTATTACCCAATAATATAAGCGATAATTAATATTTGAATGAATCGATTTAAAACTCCAACTTTTTTACTCTTTATGTGAACTATTTTAGGAGTTTTGTACTCAAGAAAACTGATTATACTTTTTTTCAATAACTCTTTAAAAGTCATTTTTTAATATAAATAACTTTCAGACAAATTGTGTTATAATTAATACATGTATTCATATATCACTATAATATGAGTAACGCCTCTATTGATTGAATGCATTCATTATTATATTTAATATAATAACTGTTTTTATTTTACACAAACTTTAATATTACAAATCAATAGTAATAATAACTAATAATATTAAATCAATAGTTAATGAATAATATTTTAAGGAATTAATTGAAATTAAAAATATTTTTATCAATAATTTAAATGTAAAGACATTAGAAAACAACAAAAATAAACAAATAATAAACCGATTTATTAAACATTGAAATCCAATGATTGGATGTAAACAACATTTAAAGTGAGAGCACATGTCGTAACACATGTCGTGTAAATATCACGTCATATCATCGTAAACACGTGTTTAATGAGAATTTTAAATTAAATATAATCAACGAAATAATGAGTGATTTAGTGAATACAGTTTTAATTCAGTTAAAGTCAGAATCGGGTGATTTATTTGGACAACCGTTTGATATTCCGGTTGACATAAATTGTAATAAATTACAACTTATTTGTAACGCTTTACTGGAAAACGAGTCACCCATTCCTTACTTATTCTTCGCAAATGATATTCAAATCTCAGATAATTTAAAGAAAACGATTGAATCAAATCCAAAATTATTTGAATTAGAAAAGTGTATAGAAATAGTTTGTGCGGCTCAGGCAGTCTTTCACGTCGAGGCCATCACTCGTTGCAGTTCTTCTATTAGTGGTCATTCAGATGCTATCGTTTCAGTACAATTCAGTCCCGACGGTTCATATCTGGCTTCGGGTTCGGGCGATACAACCGTTCGTTTTTGGGACGTAAAAACACAAACACCACAATTCACATGTCTTTCACACAAACACTGGGTTTTGGTGATTACCTGGTCTCCAAACGGTCAAAGACTCGCTTCAGCCGATAAAAACGGATCCATTTTTATTTGGGACCCGAAAACAGGCAAACAAATGGGTTCTCCTCTTTTAGGTCATAAACAATGGGTTAATTCATTAGTTTGGGAACCTTTCCATTGGTTTGTCTTCTATTGATTCGATTTATTAATAAATAATTGTTTTAATGACAGTAACCCCGAATGCCGTCGAATCGCCAGCGCTTCCAAAGACTGTTCGGTCAGAATATGGGATATCGCTCTTCAACGAACACTCTTTATATTGAATGGACATCTCCAAAGTGTGACGGATCTCAAATGGGGAGGAACTGGTCTAATATATACCTCATCGCAGGACAGAACAATAAAAGTGTGGCGAAGCGATACTGTATGTCATCATTTGTTTCTAATTTTAGTTAAATTCAGTTATATTTAGGGAATTCTGTGTCGAACTCTCGAAGGACACTCTCATTGGGTCAACACTTTAGCCCTCTCTACTGATTATGTGTTGAGAACCTCTGCATTTGATTTGTCTTTTCCTCAAAATAAGATCGAATCGTGTAATGACTCTAATCTTCTGATTAAAACCGCGGAAAAACGTTATCATTCCGTTCGTAACGACGGCGAGAGATTAGTTTCCGGTTCCGATGATTTTACATTATTTTTATGGTATCCCGAAAAGGATAAGAAATGTATCTCAAGAATGACAGGACATCAACAACTTATAAATGATGTAAAGTTTTCCCCCGACGCTAGACTTATAGCCAGCGCTTCTTTCGATAAATCTATCAAATTATGGGACGGAAAGACTGGAAAGTCAGTCATTTTGTGAATCAATTATTTAACGCCAATTATTTTACTCTTTATTAGATTCATATCATCACTTCGAGGTCACGTTAAATCTGTTTATCAGATCTCGTGGTCCGCCGATAGTCGTATGTTAGTGAGCGGTAGCGCTGACTCTACTCTTAAATTGTGGGATATATTAAATAAAAAGTTAATCGAAGATTTACCCTCACATGAAGACGAGGTAATACTTAAACTCAGAACTAATTGTTTCACTTCATTCTAATTATTTTTTAAAAGGTTTATGCAATTGATTGGAGTCCAGACGGCATTAAGGTCTGCAGTGGTGGCAAAGATAAAGTACTTAAACTGTAAGTCATTAATACTTTGTTAAATCAAATCCTAAATTTATATAATCTATAAACAGTTGGGGACCATAACACTATCAAAACGTTTTCACTTCTATTTATAATTAAACGTTTTGTTTCATATAAATAATGAATTGATGTCAACAAATCTGAAAGAATAAGAATTTATTTAAATATTTCTTCAAATTTTTAAAACAATTTATGGTTTTCTTCATATTCTGTGCACTTAAAGTCTTTTGAGAAGATGTCGGGAAACTCAACGAAAGCATTGGATAAAAGACGAACAGAATTAAGGATTTTCTTTTAGTAAAGGTATCGAAAATTATTTTAATTAAAGAAATTCTAATCGTTTTATCTTCAGAATAATTCTGACGACTGAAGACAACAGAAACAACAGATAAAACTTTAATATTTTTTAATAAAACAATAATTTTTTTAAGAATTTGCAAAAACCAAATCTTTTTATTAAGTTATCATTTTTTTATCATTTTATTTAACGAAAATAAAGTTTATTATTTTATTTGTCACTCATTTTCTTAAGACAGCATTTAATGCCTTAATTTTCTAAATTTATCTGATATTATCTGATAGTATCAAATAGTCTGATAGTTGTTAGTGGAGTCGAACTCGAACTCCATTCTATAGGGTCCGCCTAAAGGCTCAACTTTTTGATTCTCGCTTTAGTACATTGAGCTAACGGAGAGTACACACAAATTACTGATTAAAACTTCTATTCTTACTTATTTGGTTTAGACATCTCTGAAATTACTTATCCTTTCCATCCCTGACTGAACAGACATGTATTGAATCATTACTAATGATTCATTAGATAAATTCTAAACTTTATTTCAAACTTTAGTTTTATTTGACTGAAAATATGACAAAAATTACAATTTTTTGATTCATTGAATAAAACAATTGATTAAAACTAAAATTCATTCGAAAACAAATCATTTGTAAAACTATTGTTAAAAGAATATTAAAATTTAGTTTTGGTTATCAGTAGTAGAAAGTGGTGTAAATTCCTCTTCTTTTTCTTCATTGATTTCATCCAAAATTTTTTGCTGATTATTATTCAAATTAATTTCCGGTTTTTCAGTGGAATTCTCTGATGTTTTGTTGGAACCAAAATCTGTTTGTTTGCGAATCAAGTCTTCAGGATTTAAATCACTGGATATTATAATTCTGGATCCTTTGGTTTTGGAGTCAATTTGTTTATTAATTTCTTTTTCATATTTTTCTCTTTCAATTCTTTCATTGATTTCATCCATAAGAGTTGCTAGGTAAGTTCGGGGTTTTCTTACATTTTCTGAAACGAATGGTTGGAATTCTGCGATTCTGATCGACATTTGGAGTCGAATATATCCGTTCTCTACAAAACCAGTCAAACGATATGAGGCATCGATTTTCATTTTATGTGATTTCAGAATATCACTGGTGGGCACCGAATAAGTTCCAAGAACTGTTCCCTTGTCTTTAAGGTCTATATTGTCTGAGAGGGCACCAAATGTACTGAAACTGACCGGAATAAAAGGCAGTATTTGTTTTTCCTCGACGTAATACATATCCAAGACTTCGAAGTGAATCATTTCCCAAATCGGGTTATAAAGTATGAAATGATGCGATTCCTCCCAAACGGGACAACCCGTTCGACGCTTACAAGAAGTATATCTCACTTGATTTCCGACACTAATTCTGATCAAAGGTCTTAATTCGGGTGATCTGACCTGATTTGTACAGCTGTCCAAACCTGTGGCCGAATCGACTAATATTGATAGTGAGGCGACGGGCAATTGTGCCCTCGAAAACCGGAGATTATTATCCAATAGTCTTATATCTGTGGTTAGTTTAAACCAACTGATCCTAAATGACATTCGCGGCGAATCCTTTGTTATCAGCTGTGGTTTCACTGTTGGGGTTCGTGTGAGCGGAACCGTTACTTCTCTACCATTTAATTCTTTGTGATCAACGAAATCCTTAATTGGAATCGTAAACATTCCAAGGAGTTGGTCCTCAACCATATCCTCATCAAAAACAGACATAACTATTGAATTAGTAATTGAGTTGTGAACGAGAAAACAGAACTCCTGATACCACTCAGGATTTGAATTGTTTCGAATAATATTTGTTGACATTTCTTGTTCTTCGACTTCAATCTTGCAATAAGGGTCTGATTGTCGGACAAATGAAGGCAGACATCCCCACACTTTAGTCAAATTGAGTCTATGGACACTTTTTGCGGACATCACTTCGATTCTAAGTAAACCAATCGGTTCTTTTAATTTCATCTTTTTTGTGGGCAATAGTTTTGCCAAATTTACGACAAAAAAGTGAGGATTTTCGAGGAAATATGAGATAACACACGTCACTACACTCTTTAATAATTCCCAATTCAAGAAAGACAACAAACCGGTGAACTTCCAATTGATTTTTGGTCTTTCGATAAAAGATATCTGAAGATTACCCACAATTGGTAGGTCTCGAAATAATGGCGTTAAAAGTATTCGAGTTTTCGCTTTAAAATAAAACCATTTTATACCGAATTTTAAGAAATAATTGCCTAAAAATTCATTTAAGAATCAAATTTAAAAATGATTTCAGAGATATTTAATGTCTGAAGTGACTGACCTCTCACTTCTATTTTAAGATCTGAATCATAAGTGACTTCACAATCAATTATCAGATCTTCTCTTTTGACTCCTCTATTCATTACATGAATTCCAGTGATCTTAGGAACCCTTTCGCCTAAAAATAATGTTTGGATTTCAAGTTTTAACACTTTATTGAAAGGACCGATGAATTTATCCAATGAACAGTTTGGACACAAAGAACTGATTAAACGGATCAGAAAGATATTGACATTTGGCCATAACATTTGAAGAAGGTTCTTAACCCAATTTGCATCTTCGACTTCAGGTTCAGCATCACTCCAGGCCAATGTCTGGACCACTTCTATTAATTCGTTTGCATTCAACAAATATTTTCTGTCGCCAACGATATCATATTCTTCATCGAATGTTCGAAGAAATGCGACCAAAGCTATGATTAAAACAATTGGCAGAAGTCCTGCAATGATTCCAATGATTCGCATCAAAGGATTGAACTCAAAATAATCGATAACTCGAATAAAAGTTACGAAATAAAAGCCATAAATCACAGACAAAATGATTCCAATAGTTGTGGGAATTCTATACCACAACAAAATGTGTCCAATAATTAGATGTGGTTTTGAAAGACTGATTCGACCCAAAAGATTCAAATTAAAAGCTTTTTGTTCGTCCTTGCTCTTTTGTTTTCTCTTTTCCAACCACTGCTCAAACCCTTCATTTGTTAAAAGTCCTGATTTTCCCAAAAGTTTGAGTCGATGTAAAATAAAACCAATTATAGGAATCGAAGAATTCTTCTTATCTGAACTCATATTTCGTTAATTAAAGTGAAATCAATTTAAGACTTAATTTTGTGAATTAACTCTTAATTCAGTTAAGATTTAAATTTTAAACTTTAACTGCAATTAAACAACAATTAACGTAATACATTTCGAGTAAAGTATTATTAAAAGAATAGCATTTCATTCATTCAAAAAATTGTTATTATTATCAAGGTGACTTTTTGGTATTCGTGTCTTATCTTGTAGGTGAACATATCATATGAAGACAAGAATGACTCAAGAAGACGATGGAGAGGGCAAAGGTGTCGGTGAAAGTGTTTATTGTGTTGGAGTTGTCGCAAGATTTTTTAGGGAAGTGGAAGAACCGGTAGTGACCGGTAGTGATCGTTAGTGGCCTCTAGTTTTGCTGCCGATCTGTTAATATGTTTTTGGTCGACGGAGACTCTGAGACTAATCGAATGACTCTGTATTTTAAATGACAACGACTTTGTACTTCTTCAGAGGGAAAAACCATAGCACTGATATATGGAGTGCTGTCGACCGTTACTTCAAATTTGTCACTTTTGTGAGGTTTGGCGGCCAAACCTCAAACTTTGGCCACAATTCCTAATAACATATTCAGTATTCTTGCGATTCGTGAGACAGTTATAGGCGTCAGATGTCTAAAGCCTTTAGTGAGACGACCGACGAGTGCGAAGTGAAACTTACATTTGAAAGTGAGACCAAACGACAACCGAATCCTCTAATAATTATACTCTAATTGTTTGATAAAAAAGTTTATCCAAAGTTAAAGAGAGTTAAGTAATAGACGTAATTAATGTAAAATAATGTTGTCGTGGAAACAGACAATCAATTTGTACGACACTTACGACACGTCTGTTTAAAGTTCAACAAAAATATTGACTTCAAATCACATGTTATTTGAATATAGATTTAAATCATAAATAAATTAGTGCTTAAATTAGAGCAAATAAAAGTCAATTTAAATAACTATTTGTTGAACTTAACCCCCATTTAGTCAAAGGAAAGTCTCAACAAAAAACAATTAAATAATGACTCAAAAGGTGTGACAAAAGCCGACAAAAGATTGCAATCATTTATTAGTTGACATTTTTTTGTCCTCTATTTTAGGCTTCAAATCAATGGATCAGAAGTTTATCTGAATTACAATTTATAGTATTTTTATATATTTTAAGCTTAAATCAAGTTATAGGACAATATCAACAACAATACGGTATTCAAATGTTTTACTCCTTTTTTCTAAATTATATTAAACTTAAAATATTGAAAATGAATGCAATCATTGGTTTGTTTAGTACCACAACAACAACAACAACAACAAGTGGTCGCACAACAGGGCGTACCTCAACACCAACAACAGATCCATTCATATCAAGCGGGCCAACAGCAGGTGCAGTACCAACAGGTGCCACAATATCAACAACAGCCACAACCCGGCGGTAATGTCCTTCACGACACTCAACGTATTCACGACAAACAACACTTAAAAGTAAATATATTATAATAAATATTCTAATAAAGACTTTAAATTTAATTATTCTGTTCTCCAAATGGTGTTTAGGAACATTTGCATGGTGCTATTGGCCAAGATGACCTTAGCAAAATGTCTGAGGAAGAGCTTCAGTTCCATTACTTTAAAATGCACGACAACGACAACAATAATAAATTAGACGGAAGTGAACTCATTAAGTCACTAATCCATTGGCATGGTTAGTTTGTTTGTATGACCTTACTCAAATTGACACTCTCTTTGTTTCTCAATATCTCCTCTTTTATAATCTTTTAAGAAAAGTCACAATTTTTTATAAATTTTGTTTCAAAAAATAGTGGAAGAGAGCAAACATATGGGACAAAACGCACCGACTACTGGAACCACTAAAATATTCACTGACCAGGAATTGGAACAAATGATTGATCCGATCCTCGATATGGATGACAAGAATAGGGACGGATTTATCGATTACCCCGAGTTTGTGGCCGCACAAAAGTCGCGCGGATTTTAATGTGGAAAACATTTTGAGAGGAAGTGAGTCATACCAGCGCTCAGACGAAGATTTTATATCGCTTTGAAATTAAGTCCGGAATCAAAATCTCATTTTTTAATGCATTCGTTAATCATTTAATTGTTTTCACTGAAGTATTGCTTAACTTTCGATCAAATTTTTTATTTTATTTTCTATAATTTGTTTCAGTATTACTACTATTCTATTATTGCTTTAATTTAAAATATTTTTAAAATTTTACTAAATTTTTCTCATTTTTCTATTAATTTTGATCTGATTTTCCAAAAAATGTGATTATTTTTTCATTTTTCTGTCGTTCAGATTATTTATTAAATAATTTCAACGAAAGTGTTTTATTCATAACTTAAGAGTTGTTTTTAAAAATTGCGAGTATTTGAGCACAATTGAGCAAGGTACAAATTTGGAACAAAGTTTACCTATAATTAATGTTTAACTCGAATTTAAATATACAGTTATTTGTTTACACATTTGAATGCATTATTGATATCCATTGGCAGTACATTATCTTTATAATACAATATTGACTATTGACCATGATACAATTTATAGAAAACGATTAATATACAAATGATTAAAGGGTATAATTTTAAGATCAACTTGGTAGTAGTATTTGAGAATCAAAATTCAAAGGTCCTTTCAAATTAACCTAATTTATAACTATTGATTAGTTTTAATTCATAACTTAAA
Source organism: Galumnidae sp. Gr-Ori-00277 (assembly GCA_034700165.1). Classification (NCBI taxonomy): domain Eukaryota; kingdom Metazoa; phylum Arthropoda; class Arachnida; order Sarcoptiformes; family Galumnidae; species Galumnidae sp. Gr-Ori-00277. Next base: position 1,495 of record JAQIXI010000133.1, on the reverse strand, counting down.
AACATTGAACAAGGACAATTAAAAACTGATGACTTTGTGTGAACACAAAAATAAAAGACTACGAATACGACTCACAATAAGTTTTATTTTGATTAATACATTCAATATAAAGGAAATAAATAACTCAATACTAAATATTAGATATAGAAGAAGAGATCAAATTTACCAAGTTAAATGGTAATTTTTTACTTAAGTAACTTTAGGCCTATAGAATAAAACAAGGTTTGAGGGCAAAGCCAATACATTGGCCACTACATTTACAGATTAAAACTAGTATATATTTTATTGAATTTTTAAAAAGAAAAATTATGGTCTCTTAAGAGACACAAACCTCCCTGTCCCCTCCGTTACTAATAAAAGAATGGTCTCTAGAGAGCCATAAACCTCCCTGTCCCTCCAATAATAACATAAGTCTATATGTTACCCTTTAATATTCAAAGAAATATTCTCCCGTTACTAGCAAAAAGCCTCCCTGTCCCCTCCGTTAATAATAAAATGAATGGTCGAATGGGTGTGTGGGTGAAAAACAAATACATATACTACATACAGTCAAAATTTTTTATCCTCGACCAAAATAAGTCACTCCCACTTCAAGATAGACATCATAAAAAAGCGCGCAAATCAAATATCAAAATAGTTATGAAATAGTTGTGCAAAATGTGTCAAAAGTTTGTCTAAAATTTATTTATTTAATTTATTAATTAATAATTTATGATTTTATTTGAAATTATTTTAATAAAATTAATTAATTCAATCATTTTTTCTTATTTTATATTTTAAGTTTTGATATTTGATTTTCTATGATACGCTTCTTTGTGATGTCTGTCTTGAAGTGGGAGTGACTTATTTTGGTCGAGGATAAAAAATTTTGACTGTATCACTTCGTAAATGTAGTGAAAAACTTGACAAGAGTCAATGTTAAATCTTCAATATTGTGATTTTGAATAGAGAACATAAGGTTTGTTAACTTTTTGTACACATTTCAGGGTATAATCAGCAATACAGTAGGATTTACTTTATGACCGTTTATAAATAACCGTTTACAAATAATCAGGGTAATTTCTCAATTAGACTTTAATAAACAAATTCAAAAAAGGTCAAATAAAATTTAAACGTATTTGTTAGTAAACTAATTTTCATTAAACTTCAAAAAAATTTTCATAAAGTTTTCCTAACGCTGTAATTAAGTTTTTAATGACATAAAGTTGTTACAAGCTGACATGGAAATTTCCCGGGTGGGATCATGGAATTTGACAAAGAGAAAACCATGGTTAAATTCTTCAAAATAACCTGAATCTAAATATGAAATCAAAATCTGCGTATGGCCATTTTAAAGACATGAAAACCATGGTCAAAATTAAGTGTGGGCACTCTGAGATGAATGTATGAGTAGTATAATAAGGATTTCAAGAAAAAAAGACAAAAGCATTTTTTAAATTTAAAAACTACTCAAACAATTTAGATGATCTTAGTATAATATTAAACATCAGACTGT
>JAQIXI010000132.1:0-34019 GCA_034700165.1 Galumnidae sp. Gr-Ori-00277 | reverse complement strand
GAAAGTTGGAGTTCAGGTCTACTGACCAATCGTTGAGTTTAGTTTTAAAATAAAAGACCGTTGAAAGTGTTATCAGATTTATAATCTGGCGTCGGATTAAAGGATTAAGTGTCTGTCATTGGATTTCTTAGAATAGATTAATAATTAAAATAAAAGTCAAAATGAATAATAAATGAAATAAATGGTTGAGGCGATTGGAGCCTTTTGTGCTCATTATCGTCGATGGTCAGTCCACGGCGCTACATATAATATAAGAATATAATATAAACGATTGTCTGATGTCGCGATGAATTCAATTGTTTTATAAACGAATCATTTATTTCTAATTTAAAATTATATTCAAAAACAAATTTGAAGAAATGGCTAAAACAAGACAAAGAAGGAAAAGAGTTGTGGTCAGACCTCCCAAATCAAAGAAAGAAATCGGACAAAGAGTTGAAATGGAGGCTAAGGAAGAATTTTTTGATGCCTTAAATGAGGAGCGAATGGCCGACGAAACGGAAAAAATACATTTCATTAAGAGTTCATTTCATCTCTCATTTATGGAACACTTTTTTCAAAAGTTTTACGACAAACAGATTTGGAGAGTTTTGTTCGGATCCTTTTTTTGTGCTCTTTTTCTGGGCTTTAATTGGCATATAATTGCCATCATTTCGTTTTCAGCACTTCTCGGCAGTCATTCCCAGTGGAAGAGTAGGGAAAAGAATAGAGCGATAGAATATACCTCAAGAATGTTATCTAAAGATCCGGATCGTCTCCAACAGTTTTTGGCATTGACCAGGTTAGTTAATTAGTTAGTTCGTTTAATTTTCAATAATTAATTTAAAGTTAACTTGATTAGTGCTCCGAAGATCCTGAGAAGTGGTAAATCAGGTGACGCCCCGTGTGATTGGATTAATGATATCATAACAAAGTTTTGGCCGCATATCAATAGTATCGCACAGTTAGAGATCGACAAAAAAGGCTTTTCTAAACAAGGATTAGATATCGGAAATGGTATGAAAATATATTTCGAACGCTTTACTCTCGGAGATAAACCCCCGGCCCTCACAAGTATTCACGTCAGACAAACGGGACATCGAAAGGATGAAATCGCTTTAGTTTTGAAACTCATTTATTTCGGGAACTGTTTAGTTCTCTTCAGTTATAAAACTAAAGTGTTTTTGAAAGTCAAGGCTGGAGTGAAAGACATCTATTTTAGAGGAAATGCTATTATTGTTTTGAGACCTTTATTGGAAGTGCCACCATTTATAGGGGGGATATCTGTTTGTTTGGAAGACGTTCCCATCATTGACTACAACGGCATAAATTTGGCGAATATTGCGGACAATAAACTCTTCAAAAACTTTATTCTCAGTATTTTAAAGGGTTTTTTGGTGGCACCGAATAAGATATTCGTTCCGCTTCTCAATAACGCAAACGTTAAGCGCGAACTTAAGTTTCCGCTTCCAATTGGTTTGGCTCTAATCCAGATAATAGAAGCCGAAGATTTACCAATAATGGATCCGAACAGATGTATAGTTATTAGGGGTTCCAGTGATTCGTTTTGCAAAATAAAAATAGGAGACCTCCGATTCGAAACTTCAATAGTTTACGCAAATATTAATCCATATTTTGGAGACTGTTTTTCGGCACCAATTCATGACTTCAATGATTACTTAAAGGTTGAAGTGTTCGATAAGGACGCCATAAGTGCAGACGATTTGATGGGTGCCATCGAATTCAAACTCTCAGATATCGGTCGAAATAAACACTTAAATGGAAGGGATAAATGGCTGCCAATTGGGAAGAGTCCTACCGGTTCACTACATCTTAGAATTGCAATCTTTGAATTGAGTTCTAATAAGAAAAATATTCAAAAAATAGAAACCGCTCTCAAAGACAGTTCTGTGAAATTCCCGGTCGGAATACTTTCGGTTTATATCTATTATGTGAGTCGTATTTCTACTGTCGACGAAGAACTTGATTTCAAACCAGTGGTCAAATTGAGATTTTCTGATCAAATCTTTCAAACAAAGACATCAAAACCACCGAAAAGGGGTTATTATTATTTCGAAGAATTTTCACATTTTTTGGTCAATAATTTTCGAACTGAATTTCTTGAAGTAAGTGTCGTCTGTCAAGAGATGAAAACTTTGACCATTTCTAAAGTATTCGGTGAATGTAATGTTGCCATCAAAGACCTCATCAATTCAACAGTTGATATGACTCTGAATCAGAACTTTCCCATAAAAAAAATTCTGAGACTTAAAAACGCGACTGAAGTGAAAAACACTGGAGTTATTCGAATGTTTTTATCCCTAAAAGTTTGTAAATTTAGACGAAAATTATTGGAAAACCTAAAGGTTGCCCCAAACATCCAGGCTAATATAGAACAAACTACAGAAAACAAGAACTCTATTACCAAATTGTACCGAGAACCTTTTTCTTCAGTACTCCATCCCTTTCGGAGTTTGAGAATTATCGCTAACAGAGTGTCTCCTTTTGCACCGCAACCCAAAACCATTGTAGCGGACGATCTGTCGAAAATTCCCCGTTATTTAAGTGATGGGTTTGGCTGTTGGCTGAAAGTTCGAGTGAAATGGCCGGACAGGAAATCACTTCATATAGAGGTTCTTAAATTGATAGCAATTCCGTTGGAAATCGTGGATCGAAACTTCAAATACTCGATCGCAGTCGCACTGAATCTCAAATCGTCGGCCAAAAAACAAAAAGATATAGAAAAGAGTTTCGCAGATGTTATGAAAGAAAGAATAGGTTTGACCACTGATTTGGCGAAAGTCAATTCTAAACGATTGCAAAAGAAATTCACAAATAAATATTCGATCATTAATTATGTGAACGACATTTGTTTCAACGAAAGACTAATATTTAAGATCTCATCGACTAATAATATCGACGACCATATCCTCGAGTTCTTCCTTATCTTATATCAGCCGAGAAAATACTTCGCCTCCAGTTATGACTCGCGAACGGCCGCCTCTTCTATTCCAACAGATATTCCAAGAGTCGAATTCAAAGGCGATCCAATTGAGTATTGGAGTCGAATCAATTTATATGAAAAATATAAGCAAAAGTTATCTTGATACATAGATCAGTTATCTTGATAATATCAATTGAACACAATTTTTCATTACAAATAAAATTTTTAATTTGCAGTTATAATCAGTGAATCAATTAATTAATGATTAAATTATGAATTATTTAATAAATTTGATTAAGGGTTCGGGAAGGGTAGGGTCGGGAAGAATTAGAAAATTCTGTCCGGAGAGCTATATGTGAGGCAGAAAAACTTTTAATCATTTTTAAGGATCAGTTTCTGCCATAAATTCAAATAAAATAATAAATAAAACTAATAATTGAAATAATGGTATCGAACGGCACTCTCTCTCGGCTCGTGTTTCGTACGATCAAAAGCAGAGTCAAATGAATTGCCATTTGACTCATTGCTGACGAAGGGATAAGTTCTGTCCCGAAACTGTCCATCAAATCAAAGTTTTGATTTAAGTTTTGTGATTAACAGTAAGTCAAGTGCTTATTCTATTTAAAATTATGCAAAATCACATCACCAAGCTAAATTCAAGAATTAGAAAAGTTGGAGCTCTAATCAAAAAGGCGTCGAATAATCTGTTATTAAATGAAATTAAATAAAATTAGTTATAAAAGTCTTTACTTTTGATTGACCTTTAAATCTAATCTTGGTTTGAATATTTATTGTCGTTTTTATCTGAATTAATTGAATATTCTTTGGACTTAAATTTGAAAAGAAATGAGTATTTAATAAAACCATTAATAATACCATTTATAAGATATGTATTGACTCCGAATAAAATTATATTTCATTTAAGATACAATTATTGTCGTCATATCTTCTCGTTGTCGATGTCTTCATAAGAACAACACATTTGCTGACCTCTGAATCCGTTGAAATAAAGTCTTCGATATTTAGTTAATAAATAAATCGATTCTTAAAGTATTATTTAATTCAGACATAAATTGGTGTCAAAATAGACTTAAATCGTATGAAATGAATGAAATTAACGATTGATTTAATTTGAAATGAGTTTCAAATGTTTTGTATTTTTACAAGGGGAATTCTTTAACTTGCGGATGAGCTAAAGCATTATGTCATAGCCTATGACTCATAGCTCGTTGAATTCATGATGAAATTTTATATAAGAATCTGAAATCAAATTTTGCAAATGGCCATTATCTTGGTCAAAAAATCGCCCCTAAATATTAGTGATAGAATCACTGAAAAGTTTTAAAGCAGGAATTGACAAAACTTTACTTGTTACTATGTTAATCTTAAACAAAATTGATATCGATTTCAACCAAAATTCTGATTCAATCAAAAGATTTTTATTTTCAAAATTTGTCGATTAATTTGATTTAAACGAAAACTTATTTAATTAATTAAAAGTTTTAATTTAAAACAAATGTCGAAATTAATATCAAATTTTGATTAGAATTTTTATATATTTTTTTAAATACTAATTAATGTTTGAAATATAACTTAAAATAATTTAAATAAAATTAATATTAAAAAAATGAGAAAAAATTGTTAGTCTTTGAAATAATAACTAAAAAACAATTTTAGTTTATTTTCGCCAAAAAAATCAGAAATTCTGATGAAATTAACTAATTTTAAGAACAGATTATGAATAGCATTCAATTCTGAAGGGACTGCCAGGGATGTGGTCATCGCCCCATTTGACAACCATCACATATTCACCCTTTTCTTTGCATTGATAGGTCACGTTATAAGTATTCCTTCCCTGATGTTTGACTGCAATCTCTTCAGAGGGTCCGCGCGGACCATAAAGACCCACATATAGCAGATTATTACCTGAAATGTATTGGATTTTAGACATGGATTTATTATAAGAGTAAAGGTTTACCCGCATTAATGCAATTGACTGTAAAATTATTCTGTCGGTTGAGAACTGCCTTTTTGATTCCGAGTCCTTTGACTTCAACTTTTGAAGCGTCGGATTTGAATTTTGGGAGCTCTACCCTTTGCTTCGACTGTTTGGTTACGGTCTCCACCACTACTGAAGACGATTCGTCAACAGTTGAGATGTCGGCAATACTTCGAGTGCCTAAACAAAAGTCTTTTTTAGTTTACATTTGATTGAAATGCAAGTCTTCGAACCAACGCATCGGACTTTGAAAGGACTTCCGACGACGTGATAACCATTAAACTTGACTGTAATGAAGTATTCGCCCGAAGCCAGTGGTGTGTATCGCACTTTATAGCCCTCCTCTACTTCTGTGCAGTCCATCGATACTTTAGAGGGTCCGTCTATAGTGACGGCCAGATTTCCGGCACCGGCAGCACAGGTATCGATAATGAAATCAGTTTTAGCTCCAGTTCGGGCCTCTTTGAGTCCCGGCCCGTTAACCTGAACAGCTTCGGGCGCCGCCTCATCTTTACCAATACGCATAGGGAAAGGACTTTCAGGGATGTGAACACCATTAAAACGGACGTGAATGCGATGAATGCCGTTCTCTCGTGGCATAAACCTAAGGGACCACTGGTCCTCATCGATATTACTCAAGAAACAGTCGTCTTCAGATCCGGACGGCGCCACAACTTTGCCGTCGAGTTGACCTCTCGCTCCGTTCAGATTAACAGTAAAAGTGACCGGTTTGTTCACCTGAAGAAAGTGCTCGGGAGGAATGGCTCCCAATTCAATACGTTTTGCATCGGCTGCCGTCGGAGCGATATATACTTTATAGGGACTGTCGGGGATGTGATTATCATTGAATTTAATTCCAATTCTGTACTCTCCCGGTTCCTTCACTTTATATGAAACATAACACGAACCGTCTTTTCTATCTTTGAAATCAATTTCGGCTTTTGAGGGGCCCTCCACTGAAATCGATAGATTGCCGGCACCGGCCTCTCGGGTCCATACATTGAATTCAGCTTTTAGAGAAAGGTCAAATGTTTATTTTAAAAAAAGCTATTTATTAAAAAAAACCTTGGGTATTGACATTTCCTCTTTCAAGTCCAGGTCCTCCGGCGTGCACTCGATGTGAGCCATAATCACTGATTGGTCCGACAGTAAATTGAAAGGGAGAGCCCGGAATATGGATATCCTTATAACGAACACTGACTGTATGAATACCCACTTCTTTGGGTACAAATTTGACGGCATAGAGACAGTCATCCATATCTTCAATTTCTGCGTCTTCGACATCACCAGAGGGTGAGCCCACTTTAGCCGTCATATCGAAAGCACTGGTCTGTGGAATCTTAAATGCTTTTCACAAATCAATTAAAATGAATAAAAGTTTTCTTAAAAAATTGAATCCTTACTGAGTTTACAGTCAGAGCCGACATCAGTGATAGGCATCGCATCCCTTTCTTTTTTAATATTCTCTCTCTGGATATTAGAACCCTCTCCGGTAACTTTAACAGTAAAAGGACTGCCGGGGATGTGATGGTCCGCGAACTTCATATTAATTATATAAAATCCGGGTTCTGTCGGTTTAAAAGTGACTTTAAGAGTTCCGTCTTCATTGTCAGCGCACTGTATGTCTGCTTTGGAGGGGCCCTCAATTGATAGACTTAATCCTCCATATCCGGCCTCTTTTGTATCAACAAGAAGTTCATTGGAAGTATGGGTTTTTGCTTCTTTCAATCCCTTTCCGGTGACCCTAACTTTAGAGGCGTCACCAATTTCGCGCTCCAATACATTAATCTTAAAGGGACTGCCATTTATATGAGTTCCCATTTTCTTGACATTAACTAAATGCTGACCATTTTCTCGAGGAGTGAAAGAAATACCCAAATGTCCGTTTGGAAGTTTCTTCAGAAAACAGGGCTCTTCTAAACCTGAGGGCGCGACTATACTCGCGTTCAAAGACTTAAAGTCTTTTTCCTGAACCTTAAGTGAGACTTCACTCGAATGACCGACAGATAACTGATTACGTTTACGTCCCTCTCCGGTTATTTTGGCCAAATATGGACTGCCTTTCACCGGTTTATCCCCAAATTTAATGTTAATCTTATACTCTCCGGGTGAGGGCGGCATATAAGACACTCCAATAGTTCCATCCTTATTGTCTTTACATTGTATATCAGCCTTTGACGGCCCCTCAACAGATACCTGGAGATTACCAGCGCCGACACCTTTCGTATAGACAGTGAATGTGGAGGCCTCACCCGCCACTCCGTGAGTTAATCCTCTATTGTTTCAAAAAATGATATAAATTTAGATTTCGTCAAAAATTGTATTTCACTTCAAATTTTCATTATTTTCTTAAATGCATTTACTATAAAAGTGACTCATTTATACTAAAATACTTAGATTTTATCAATTAAAGATTGATCAAGGGCATTTATGTGTTATGTTCTTAATTTTTCAACTTCTAAATATAAATTGAAAAACACCATGATATAATATATTTTTAATTATTATGAAATTTTATAAAAAATTATTGAATAAATAGAAAAATTGTGATAGTTTCATTTAATTTTCTTTTAAAACAAAACTTTTATAAATTTTAATGAGATTTTAATAAAACTTTAATGCAATAAAATAAATGAGTCGATTAGAGTCCAATCAACACAAATTTAATTTCCATTTTAAAAAACACATTTAATAATATACAATAGAATTCCGGAGTGATTTCGTTCTATACTCTTGATAACGTATCCTTAGTGTTTATACTAAATCATAGTTTGGCGGACCCGCTATACCCCATAATTTTAGGGGGTTTAAGTTCCCTGTTGTTTATGCTCTGAGTTGTTTACAGATTTATTGTGCATTTGCTCCCTATACACCTGAGAACGTCTACTGTACTATTTTAAAAATGTAATATTGAATGTAATACAAACACATGTGAGAATTACATTTGCACAAAGAGTGCTAAAAACAACAAGGAAAGTTAAAAGAACACAAATTATTGTTACATCGCTTATGAAATGATATTTGTGTTCACTTAATATTTATTGTATTTTTAACACTCATTTGTGTTTCATTGAAGTGATGTAACTTTCATTTAATAGTCAAATGTATTGAATGTTAGTTTAATTTTTAAAGTTTTCAGAAGTAATTAATAATTAATAATTATGTATAAAAGGGACACAAATTCATTAATTTTCATAAAAAATATGTTTATATTCAGTGATAATCGGTTTCAGGTCAACCAAAATTTTATAGAAAATTTAAAATATTTGCTTTTATTTAAAATAAAATGATCTAAAATACCCTTGCTTAATAAAGTCTTTTCTCATTCTTTTTTCAATCAAACATTTTATGAGTTTCTGGTCTTTAATTTAAATTCTAAATAAAACTTTTTTGTGAAATTTGTTATTTAAAATGATTTCAGAAATAAGATTTTCGACAATTTTCTGAAAGAATTGTCGTCTCTTTAGTTAAATACAAAAATATCCCAAATTTTTATACCATTACTAATACATTACTATTCAGGAATCGTCGCCCAAAATAGAGACACAGAATATCTAAAGCATTAGTAAACAATTTTATAGCAAAAGGCTTTCACTCAATTAATATAAATTTAGTTTTGTTTAAAATTGATTGTCAGCAGAAATAATACAAGAGATGTACTAGGTTTTTTCATATTTATCTTTTGCTGATTATAGATATTTTACTCTAATTATAAATAAATCGATTATAAACTAAAAATAAAATTTGAAAAAATATCAATTTATGCAAAGAATCTCTTTTTCAAACGTGAAATGTAAGACAATTGTAAGAGAATTCATTTAATTCTTATAAAGTGATTCAAATTAAAAGAAGTTATTTAAAGAGAATATAAATTCTTTTATTTTTACTAAATTTTCATCACTTTCTAAGTAATGGATGACATTTGTATTAAATTTCAAATAATTTATTTATATGAAGTTTTTGGTGATAATTACTAAAATCCTTTATAAAATTTAAAACTAATAATTTAACAAGCCCATTTCTATTCATCATATTGATCAGCATGATAACCCCCATATAAGAATTCTTAACAAATTTGAAAAGTTAGTTTTCTGCAGAATATCTTGAGTTTTTAATTTATTTAGCAATTCCACTAATAATTTTAGCATGATTATTTAAAAAATACAATGTATGTTGTATGTTTTATCAAATTAATGGCTAAAAACTAAACAAGATAATTCAATTCTGTTAAATTAAAATTAAACAAGATGGAATTTACTAAAATCAAATTTCAGATTTAAAAAAATATATTTTTAAAAAAAATTCGATATTTTTTTATTGATTTTTGTATTCATAAACGAATAAAATTTTAAATAAAGTCAACAGAGATTTTGAGGAAAAATATTTAATATATAAATGTATTGCCCAATATTATGGGCCATAATTTATGGCATAATTTTTAAATGAACTTGGTAAAAAATTATTTAAGATTGAAAATAAAGGTACCCCAAAAATGTCCTTTCTTCTATCTTAAATAATAAGTAAATATTTCCCCCTTGGGAGTCCAATTGTTATATCTGTTTTAAATTATATGACAAAGTACAATTAATCGGTTGTATTAACCAATTGGTCAGGTTAAATTATTTAACATCACCAAGCTATTATTCAATTGATAAATAAGTAATAAAACTTATACTCTCCTATACTTATATATTAATAATTAATTGAAATATAATATCTCTAAAATAAAACTATTTTTATTTTTTTGCAAATTTAAGAGTTGGCATCACTTTTATCACAATATTTTATGATAATAAAGAATTAGTTGGGATTACAATAAAATGATACTTTACTTTACTTTTTGCATCATTTAAATTCTTTTATGAATAAAAATAAGCGTTAATTCAATTCTCAAAATTTGTTGAAAGTTATTAAACTAAATATAATTTAGAATAATTTAAAGACACTTTTGTGAATTTACATTCTCAAATGCTATCACCAAGTTTATCTTAAAATTATACCCTCTAATAATTTTTTGAATATTAAATATTTCACCTGTCCTATACTTTGTATCAACCTCAATTCTCTATTATAAAGAAAAAGTACTGACCAATGGATATCAATAATGCGTTCAAAAGTGTAAACAAATAAATATACAATAATTAAATTCTTATTTTAAACATAATTCCGGGAAATACTTTTTACTTGCTCATATAAACAAGTGCAATTTTTGGAAGCAAATACATTCCTTATACATCATATAAACAATTATTCCTAAAATATAATCCTTTGATTTATTTTAAGAAAATCAAATAAAATCATTGAAAGTAATAAAAAAAAAGTTTGAATAAACATAAAAAGCTATTAAAGTAATAGAAAATTGAATGAATAGCAGTTATGTCACCCATTATTATAAAGATTGTAATCCCTATTCGTCACATCAATTGATTTTTTATTTCTAAAATATAGTTTGAAATCGAAATTTAAAAGAATGTAAATAAGACTTACGGTCCGAATGCAGTAACGATTCCTTTATTAGTTGAGTCAATGAAAAACTTGAAAGGACTGCCTTCAATGTGTTGGTCATTATGTTTAATCTGGAGCTCATAATTTCCCTCTTGTTTAGGATCATATCTGACACTAATGGTGCCGTCGTGGTTGTCCACAATCAGTGGCTTCTCATTACTTGTTGAGGGCATTTTCACACAGTTTTCAGGGCTATTCTTTTGGTCAACGAATCGATTATTCCAAACAAAGTTTTGTTTGTAATGATTATCAACTCTTTGATTACTTTTTAGTCTTAGAGTCGGTGCAAACTTTTGACTTCTCAACAATAGTTTGGAGTCTTCAGTGACTGACTGTCTTCAAACGTATAATAATTAATATATCAATCAAAACAAAGAATCAAAACAACATTTAATCAAAAACAAGCGCTCATTAATGCTTTGACTTTTGCTCATTAAATGCTTTCCTTTAATAATAAATTTAATATCGATTTTAAGCTCAAAATTGTTGAATGCATTGAATTAATGCCAAATCATTTTCACTCAAAAAACAGAAAAATAGTAATCAATTGAATCACAATTTAGTTGTTGTGTCGCATACCATTCAAAATGCTTTCTATAATGAATATTCTGCTCAAATCAAGGGACTGGACACACACCGGAATGGTATGCGGCAGTCGTGAGCCAGAAATTAAATTTTTTAATCATAAAATGTAATATTTTAGATGAATATAAACTTACAAATTATTTACGACACAAATAGAGTTCAAACAATAATAGATTTGTTGACAGAATTTAATTAAGTAATTCTGAAACCAAAGTTAATAAACGATAATATAATAAATTAGTGGTGAAAGCAGTGAATCAAATGAAAAGAAATGCTATTCATTAAAATCGAGTAAAAATCACTTTCTATTTAGAACTGACTCTCTTCTGACATAATCAGCAAAATCTAATCACAAACTCAAGAGATGAACAAATAAGAAGTGAAACAATAAAAAGAAACTTAACTTAAAAGCGAAGTTAAAAATATGTTATAAAATATATTAAAATTTGCGAAAAATTGAAAATTACTTATTCTTTATCTTCTTTTCAGTCGATTTATGTTTAAGTTTAAGTGAAACCAAAAAATTTGAGCGAAAGAAACAATTTTAAACAATTTATTACATAATTGCGATATTTTTCTTATTCTGTGTCTGTCTTTCTCTCTCTTTCCCAGAGATTTGCATTTAATTCTCAGTCGGCGCTCAAAATTTAGTTATATTTTTAACTCTAAGAAAAATCTTTTCAAAAATAAAACCGTTTTTCTCGTTATTCCTGAGGAAAGTCTAACTTAACGTTAAATATTGAGTTTTGTGTTGAGGAACGGCATTCCATTTTTGGTATCTTCCACTCCTTCACAGTGAAGATGTGCTGCACTTTTGTTACACAAACTGTGATCCATAGTTTGTGAAGACTATCAGCGCTTTATTATGTGCTGTTTTCTGGTCTGTAATTTTGTAGAGAATTCTTATTCATAACGTTAGACATAAATCATATTTGAAAACACTTTAAGTGTAAATAAACCTAAAAATACTAATCAGAAAACAATTTGAAACCTCTTTACACTCCTTTACACTCCTTTGCAAAAACTAATTTCTCACTCATGTCTTACTTTGAAAATTGATTGATTGGAAAAAGATTTCTTATAAACAATACTCTGAGTTCTAACAATGAAAATACAATCGTCTCCAGACTCGAGACCTCTTTAATCAACACAATTGTTGGCTTCAAAAACAGTCAGGAATAGAGCCAAACATTCGTTAGTTTCTCAACACTTCCATTAAATTTAGTCTTTATTTCAAATTCAAAAAACAATAGATTTCAGAACACTTTAACTATAATTGATTTCTATAAAATGATAGGAAAAGTGTGGATAATATTTCTCATTGAATGCTCTCATTATTCTTGTAATGCATTTGAGAATAGATTTTGTGACGATTCATACAAAGACTCGTTGTTATCGTTGGGCGGAATCTTTTCTATCGACGACACATTTCTCGCCACAAGACGTTATCCAAACACCGATCAAAGAATTGTCTGGAAATTCAAACTTAAAACTAAAGACTATAAAATTAATTTGAAGGACAATAAGTTTGAGATCATTGAAATGTCTTCGCACGACATTAAGAGCTTATTTGCCGGTACTTATACTCCACATAATTAACAGATTATTTAATGACAATAATTTAAACTTTTGTTTTTAATCTCTAATACTTTGAGTGATAATTGTTTAGACCTTTCATTTGAATATTTTGTGAGCGGTTTTGCCATAACTGACATCAATTCGTGCAATAAATCTGAAGAATGTGTCAACACTTCTAATAAAGACTTAATAGTGATTTTGGGACCAAAACAATATAAATCGGAACAATTGTATTCCATTTACCGATTCAATGGAAACACATTCACACCCGTCAACTCTAATGATGTCTTACCTCTTAATTTGAAAGCCAAGGGAACCACATCTCATTGGTTTAGTCCTAAATCATTCATTACTACCACTTCGAGACAAAAACAAAACCAAATAATTGCCTTTAATTATGGCGACAAAACTATTAATCAGTTAAATGTGAAAATCTTTTCAAAGAATACTTTGGGAAATGTCTTCTGGAAAATATTAGTCTCCAATGTTTCGGTTCACTCATTCTCTTATCATTTAATCGAACTCAAAGTAAGCGAAACTCAGAGGGAAATACTTTTGATTACTCAACAAATGGTATATCAATTGATTGACAACAAAATATTAAAAGAAGTGACGGTAAGAACTCAATTGTCTTAACAAAAATTCAACATTTTTTGATTGTTAGTCACCCTGGACTTTCTTTGGGTGTCATTTACCAAAAGTTTCATTAAGAAGTGGACTAACTTTGGAGAAACACATTTCTGACTCAATCCCTACAAACAATGAGACAGAAGTGAACTTGGATAATTACGAATCTTTGTCAATCTCTTTATTCCTTGAGTTACTCATCTCTAATGTCATTTACATAACAATTACTGTCATTTCTTTTTATAAAAAATGATTCTTAAGTTTTAGAAAAATTTATTCTATAAAATTCATTCATTTCTAAATTAAATTCAATACAATTTTAATAAATTTTATTCATTTGTTTGAAAAAAATCGATTGAATAGAATTGAGTCGAAGACAATCGAAAAACAAAGATTTGATTCAGAGTTTCCTTTAATCGATAACTGATAGTAAAGACATTTAATAATAAATGTTCTCAAATATTCTAAAATTCTAGTAATCCTTCATTTGATTCAAAGGGAATTCAAATGGAAATGAAATGGAAATAAATTTACATGATTCAATATTAAAAGTATCCAGATACGACGTAATGTCTTCTATTTTGGGATATTTACTTGATCATTTTTTGATAATTAAAACAATATGGTTGTAATGACTTTATTTTTGTTAAAAGTTTAAGACATTAAAGAAAATAATAAAAGTAAAGTAAAAATAAAACAGAGATTTAATAAAATTACTTAAATTTTGTGATAAAATTTAAAAATAAAAAAGAGATTATTTGAAGCTTTGGTCACATATTTAATGAATGGGACGTCAATAGAGTTCACATTCAATGAGAGAACAATAGTTTTGCTTTTGATTTCATTTATAGTTAAGAGTTTATATTGTAATCAATTTGTAACCATTTCTTCATTTAATATAATAATTGTTAATTAAATTAGAGAAAAAGTTTATTTACAATAATTTATAATTAAATCATTAATATAATTGTCGGGTATTTTCAAAGTATTGACTTAAATCAAAACTTAATTAAAAATATGTTTCTTAAGAAACACTAAACGGATTTAAAGAAGAAAATGGCTTCAAATGAAAAAACGACACAATTTAGTCAACAAATGAGTCCACAATTAGACGACAATAAAAGAAAAGAAGACAGAAAGAGAAGGAACAGAGAGAGCGCCGCCAAATGTCGGCAAAAGCTTAAGGACAGACTGTCGACTGTTCAGAAACAGGTCTCTAAAGAGGAATTTCGCAATAAAGCCCTTAAGAATGAGATCTCATTAGTGGACATCGAATATAAGAGGATTATGGTTGTCCTCAAACAACACTCGAATCACTGCAATCTTCCCCTTCAAAGCAACTCATTCGTGACCCGCACTCACATCAGTGGATACCATTCAAGTGCCGCTCACGTCGTCACCACTTCTATCAATAATAACAACACTTCTGTTAATCAAAGAAATGACGTTTAAATGAAAGACATTCACAACATTTGCCTGAAATGTGTTCGCCCTTTGATTTAATAATTATCTCAATTAATATAAAATATATTTTTGTAAAATTGAATAAAAGTTTTCTGAAAAATAAAGAAATAAATTATAATATATTTGAAACGAAAGATATTTTATTAAGTTTTCAATAAATTACAGATAAAGAGAAAGAATTGAAGAAAAGAATTACATTTAATTATTTAATAAATAAAAGAAAAAAAGAGTAAAATAATCATTAAATGAGTAGAGAAGACATCGATTGCAAAGTCGTTGAAATATAAATCGGAATACTTTAAGATAGTTATCATTTAAACTCTAAATTATGAGTATTTGGCAAAATGTGAGTTCAAAAGCAAAACGAGATTATTCTGTTTGACATAACAGAAGCCAAGAGTCAATCAATCGTTAGTTAAAGAGAGTATTCAAAAGAATATTAAGTTCTTAAAACCAATTAAAATGATTTCAAAAAAAAGTTCAAAAAGTGATTAGAATTAGAAGAGTATTAAAATATCGGTTAAGAAATAGTTATTTCAATTATTTAATGAGAGAATCGGTTACTCTTCTAAAGATCACATTAAGAATGTGTTGGCAATCATACAATAACAGAGTATTACCTCTGCTCTCATATCAATCATTTAACTGATTTAAAAATGGCTTCGAATGCGTCACAAATACTAATGAAGTCAATTGAGTATACATTCAAATGCAAAGCAAAAGACCGAAACTAATATAAAAAAGTGTTGCGATTTCGCGCTTTTAGTAAAAATATTATTTCATTAAATTTCCTATAAATTAGAAAAGCATTGCAATAAAAATTGTCCAAGTTCAATTAAATTTTCTAAATTCCTTTGAAACAAAATTATATTTTGTTTTGACTAATTCGCGCGTTTGATATCTAACTGACCGTAAAAGTGAAGACCCCATTTGGCACCACTTGTCCTCCATATTTAACTTCAATGACATATTCCCCTGGTTCTTTAACTTTGTAATTGATAGAATAAGTTCCGTCGGGATTCTTGGCTACTTTACAGTCGATATTATCGGCCACTTCTTTAGATGACTCAGTCTTTGTCTCTCTTCTGGTAGTTTTGATAATTCTTGTGGTGCCGTCCGGTAGGGTTTCATATTTTTCTGTACTGGACTCAGACACCTCTGATTTAGATTGTGTTCGGGTCACTCTACAGGTCACCTCTCCATTACCCCCTGCCTTTTCTGTAGCTACAGTTATGGCATATTCTTCATTTGGCGCCAATTTTTCTTTGAATTTGCCTTAAATTCATTAACAAATTATTTTAGAATAAAATTTATAAATAAATATAAATATTAAAACAAAAGATTAAAAACTGTTAATTGAGTTCCAATTAAATCCTAATTAAAGGCTTTAATTAGTTCTTCAATTCATTAGAAAAATATAGTGACAGACATTTCTTCTAAAAATCTAGAGATCAGACATTCAATTATAAATTATAATTGAAGTCATTTGGCAGTCATTAAACTTTACATCGAAATAGAATCACAACTCATATCGAGACTAATGAGAAGTTAATATTTGAATATACACTGACTTACTTCGAGGTCATTAAAAGCACTTCTATTTTAGAATAACTTTAAATTATTTGGAATCACAACTCTCTGACACAAAACTTATATCAAATTTCCTGTTATTTTGCAAAAACAGAGTTATTTCTCGACACAAAGCGCTGACAAAAACAAATTCCAAATAATTTTCTACTTTTAGTCGAAAATTTGGAAAATAATTAAAATTTGTTTAAATACTTTAAAATTTGGATAAATTTGGCCAAAATCTTACCTTTAATCTCGCATTTAGTGACATCACCGGTCGGTTTACTTTGAACAGTAAAGGGAGAATTGGGTACTTCCTGTCCATCAAATTTGACAGAAACCTGATGTTCACCGACATCTTCGGGTATATACCTAATCTTGTAGGTTCCATCGTGGAAGTCTGTCTTCCAATACCGCATCGCCTTTTTATTGGGGCCAAGGATTTGAATGTCGAGATCTCCAATTCCGGCTCCTTTTGTGTCAATAGTGAACTCTTGGGGTACACTTGCAGTCACTTCTTTTTCAACTCCAGGACCCGAAACCTTTACTTTTTTGGGTTCGGACTTCTTCTTGACTTTCATTTTAAATGGACTGTAATTTTAGATAAAATGAAATTTATAAACAGTAGTTTAGGCCATACCTTCCAGAGATATCTTTGCCGCCGTACGTCACCCTAACATCACATTTGCTGCCCTCCGGAGGCGGAACATAACTGACATCATAAGTACCGTTTTTATTCTCTTTAATTTCAGGTTTTTGAGGAATTGGCCCCTTGTCTGAAGTGACTTCCACTTCAAGCGGTGCTTTTGCTGATCTCTTGGCGTTTACTTTGAATGGTAGGGATGGGGCCGCCCGACAATTCTCAGGATCGACACCGAATCCTTCAGCAGTAACTTTAGAGGCATCGACTTCGCTCTGAACCGGGACTTTAAAGACACTCCCTTTTGAATAATTGATTACATTTTATAAATTTAAAGAAATATTTTGAGTCACTTTAAATTACCAGGTATATTTTGGTCAGCAAATTTAATAGCAATATCATAGGTTCCGCCTTCATCGGGAACATATTCAACAGTGCAAGTTCCATCACGATTGTCTTGACATGTAACTTTAGCTTCGGTGGGGCCCTCAACAGATATACCGAGACCTCCATTACCGGCATTAAGTGTTTCAATAGTAAACTGATTCGGTTGATTTAGATATCCCTTTTCAAGTCCCGGTCCATAAGCTTTGACTCGTTTAGGATCGGCGCCGTGTTTTGCTTTCACTGTGACAGGAGAAGCACCCGGGATAGGAGCTCCGTCGTACTTTACATCAAATTTATATTCGCCTTAAAATTATATGAAAATTGTATTAAAAGAAAAGCATTGATTCAAATAATACCCTCTTCTGGCAAAACGTAGTCCACTCTATAAGTTCCGTCGTTATTATTCCTCACTTTAGGAGTAACTGCTTTTCCAGAAGCACTTATAATAGTGGGAACAACAGTTCCGTCTCCCTCTTTGTCCACAGCCCGAGCGTCGACAGTAAATGAGTTGAGACAACTCACAAATTGGTCTGAAATTTGATTAAAATTAGACAAATCATTGAAAAAAATTAAAAGAAATTATTATTCGTTCGACAAAATAATAAACATTTAATTCAAAATCAATACAAAATTGACGACAAAATGCAATTAATGTTATTTTGGTAGAAATCTATTGAATTTCTCTTCTAATGCTATGAAAGAGTGCATTCCTACTGACCAGTGCTGATACCATAAACACGGATTAATCGCATACATATCCCAGAATTTATGATTGCAGTAAAGGGCGAAGAATTTATATGAAATCCATTGAAAAGTATAGATATAGTATAAGTGCCGACAAGAGTTGGCAGATATGCCACAGAACACGTGCCGTCTAAGTTATCACGACATTCAAGTGTTGATTGTGACGGACCGTCAATAATGACCGACACATTTCCCATATAATTGGCTTCTTTAGTGTCAACAATAAACTGCGAGACTTTGTTAACAGAGCCGTGACTCAGACCGGGTCCAAAGGCGCGGACCAATAAACACAACTCTGAAATGTCTGGTTTTTGTGGCGGAGGTAACACACATACACGAAATGGAGAGTTTTCTATTAAAATGCTATTTATGAGCACAGATATGGAATAATTGCCACTTTGTTCCGGAATGTAATTGACTAGAAAACCTCCTGAAGTAGGAATGATATGTGGAAGGTATGAGTTGCCCGAAGGAGTGGTAATAATCACTGATATCTCATCGATTTCATCACAATTATCACAATCGATATGAACGCGAAACTGTTGTAATTCGTCGATCAGTGCAACTAAAGAGTGGTTAGTAACCAATCGATCAAAAGAACAGAAATTTGTTTAACAAACTGTTAGTCCAAACACTTTCGACAAATCAGTAAAAGTCAAGCGATTCATATGAAAACTCAAACCTTTTGTTAATCTTTTTTAAAATCATTTTTGAGTTAAATCTGAGATTTTTTTTTGAAATAATGATAACAAATGAAAGTAATGTCTCACTCGGTTCGAGTCCTTCCACTTTTACTTTAGATACGTCTGCGGGTGGCGTCACTTTTAAATCTACGGGTGAACCTGGAACTGGTCGTCCAGCATAAGTAGTGGTCACTTTATATTTGCCAGGAGCAGGTGCTGTATATTCAGCTGAATACAATCCATTTTGGTGATCTGTCAGTTTAACAGGGACATCTTTGCCTTTTTCATCCTTAATAGAAGTAATGAGTTCCCCCCCACCGGCCTGTCGGGTATCGATTGTGTATTTTGTCGGCTGATTGGGTTTAACCCCTTTAGAAACTCCGGGACCGAAAACTTTAACCTAAAATCCAAAATTAATACTAAAATTAAGAATTTTATAATTCCAACCTTCGAAGGGTCGGGAAGTCCTCCAACTCCTACTCTAAATGGACTTTTAGGGACAGCGACCCCACCATAGTTGACATGAACGGTATGTTTACCCAATTTGTCCGGTTTATACTGACATTTATAAGTGCCGTCTTTATTGTCCGTCACTTTTACGTCGACGGGTCTATAGTCGGCGTTAGTCATAATCGACACTTCAAGAGGGGCTTTACCCGCCTTTCGGGTATCAACAGTGAATTCTGCCGGCTGAGCGATAACTACCCCTTTTGGTGCGAGTCCTGGACCTGAGGCTACGACAGCTTCAGGATTGTAGTCTGTCTTCGGTATAATCATTGGCATAAAGGGTGAGTTCGGTATATCTTCTCCATCACAGGTTACGTGAACTGCATATTCTCCCGGTGCAGTTGGCAAGTATTGAACTTCAGCTGATCCGTCGCCATTATCCTTGCACTCAATCTTTGCATATGACGGTCCCTCAACAGAGAAGCCAAGAGTTCCCATTTCTCCATTTGTGTCAACAGTAAAGCGAGCGGGGAATCCGACGACTCCTCCTTTAAGTCCGGGCCCATACGCCACAATCTTGGAATCTTTGACGGGTCCGACCTGTACTTCGAACGGACTCTGGAAAATTTCCTGACCCGCGAATGAGACAACGACAACATATCGGCCCTCTTTTAATGGTTTGTAATCACAATCATAGGTCACTCCATCCGCTAATTTTCTGACACTACATTTGATGGGTTGTCCGTCGGGACCCATCACTTTTACCTCAGGAGTTCCGGCACCGGCGCCTTCGGCATATACTTTGAAGTCTGCGATGTCGTTAACACGAATACCCGTCGGTTGAATACCGCGACCCAATGCTCTGACTTTTTCTGCATTACAGGGAGGGGCGATCTTCACATTAAAGGGACTGTTGGGCACAGGTTTGCCGGCAAAAGAGACCTCCACTTTGTGCGGTCCCTCAATTTGCGGCGCGTATTCACATTTATATTTCTTTTCATCGTTTTCGTCCTGACGTACTCTCAGAGGAACTGAATTAGCCTTTCCTTTAGGATCAATGATCTGTACGTCGACCTGTCCCGGACCGGCATCTGTTTAAAACGTTTTATCATTAAAACATTTAAAGACAAATAGTGTTTGAGTACCGGAAGTGTCGATATTGAAAGAAGTGGGGGTTCCGGCCTTATTGCCCGTCGGATTAAGTCCTGGTCCTTCACATCTTACTTTAGAGGGATCGCCGGCCACTCCCTTCACTTCAACATCAAACGGCGATTTGGGTACCTCTACCCCCGAAAATTTAACGATAACCTGATTTAAGCAGTGATTTAAACATTAGTTTTGAATCCAAACTTTTGACACATACTTTGTGCGGGCCCTCCATCTTTGCTGTATATGAACAGGTATATGTTTTGCCTTGATCATTATTGAATTTGACATCAACTGGGGTTTGTTTGCCAGTTGGGTCTTGTAAGAAGACCTGGACATCTCCCTGACCAGCACTGAATGTATCGACAGTGAAGTTAGTCTTCGCCCCGACATTAACACCTGTGGGCTGAACGCCCGGACCGTAACAACGAACTCTTTTAGGGTTATGTCGCGGACGAGTGGGAGCGTTATCCTTGAGTTTGGCGTTTGGGAATTGTGCCAAATATGTCATCATTGAGAGCTCATCCACTTTGGGATTAGTCAACTCTTCGGGGGCTACCAATTGGGGTACATTTAAAAACTGTTCAGCGATTTTCATGGCTTCAGTTGCGTTCTTAAGCGCATCTTTTGGTTGCCATCGTTCCCAATCAGGACAAAGACCTGGAGCACAGGCGTCCACTAAAGCGCCGATAGCTTTGGCGTTATTCCAATCAGTCGTAAAGTTATTGATGGGAACGTCGGGTACTTTATTTTGGATCCATTTGAGAAGTCTTTGTTTAGGAGTGGGCCCACCCTTCTCTTTATACATGGATTCATCCTCGCCCTCCCACATCGGCATTGATATCGAATAGTGCAGAATCAAAGTCCAGACAACTCCACAAATTAACTTTACTTTTCCGTCGACGACATCTATACTGTCTTCAGAATAAATACATTTTTTAATAATCGCTAAAATTAACCCAAAATTAATTAAAAAATAACATTAATTGAATTAATTGAACAGATTGAGCTAGATTATTTATCTTGACAATAGTTTTGAAATTATATAATTTGTTTTGTATTCTAGAGTTTTGATGGAATAGTATTTTGTTCGGTAGAACTCATTTTAAATAAATACTCAATTATTCAAAAAATGTTATTTAATAAAAACAAAAAAGTTAACCTAGGTATGTTCTGATCTTTAATGAAATAATTGTATGATCTAGTGACTAGATTCTAGTCAATTTATGTTTGTTTTTGAAAACTCTTTAGTAAAAAAATGATGAAATCGTGTAAAATAAGTCTCACCGAAAACATAACCGAATTTGGTTTCGGTTTGCATTCAATTTGAACTTATTTTTAAGTTATTCGTCACTCTTTTGTTTACACAAAGAGTATTGCCGTCGAAACTGTTGGAACTCCTCTTTTTTCACTCTTTTAAACATTTCAATATTTTCTCAAAAAGAAAATGAAAATAAGTTTCATTTGGTATTAATATATCAAACCTTTCAAAGAGTTCTTTTGGTTAAATAAATTACTAAAACGACAGCAATTTTTAAGATTATTTTAAGGCATAAGTAAGTGATTAGAAACTATTGATGATTAAGCACCATGATCAATTTTCAAATAAATTATGATACTCTTCAATCTTATTCAATCTATTCTTCATAATTTCTTAAAATATTTGTTTCAATCAAATATAAAATTAATAATAAATGGTTTAGACATTTTTGTCACAACACTTTAAATTAAACTAGAGTAAAATAAAAAGATGAGGTTAATTTAATTTAAAAATATTTGAGTTCTAATGTTTGAGGGGAGTGTTAATAGCAATAACTATTTTCCCACTCTTTTGAAGAATGAGTTAAACCATAAATGTTATGCTTTACTGAAATTCAGTTATTAAAAGAGGATTTGAATAACAATTAAAATTTCCTATTATTTTATATAAAAGAAAATTTTGTGTTATAGGAAACCGATTGTATTCAACCATTAAATCAAATGTTTAACGAAACTCCACCCAAGAGTTAGGCTCTGGTGACTCTCAAGTGATTCTTTGGTGACTCTCTAGTGATTCTCTATTCAAATGTCAAATTTCATGGCTCACAAAAATATAGCAAATTATTGATTTTTCATTTTTTTCACTGATTATTCATTAATTGATTAATAACTGTTCTTTGGAAAAGTTTATAACTTTATTTGTTCAATGTGTGAAAGATTAGCCATGGTCATAAAGTTTTGTTAGATTAATTTACTAATAATTTTATTATTAATGCTTTTTAGGCATAAAATTGTTTTAGAAGAATAAGGCTATGGTTATGACTTTTAAGGAAAAAGCAACCTTGGTCATTAAAACTAATTTCTCACACTTTATAGCAAACAATAACTTAACAACAAATGTCTTAAAAGGACATAAATCATACTTTACTGGGGATTCACTAAATTATCTCAAATGTTTTTATTCTGATGTCACAAACGATGAGTAATACAACTAATACTCCATTTACTACTTAAAAGATTTTCAAAAAAAAAACTTAAATTAGAAAAATTGAACATGGTATTTCTAATTTTAAAAAATACTTTATTAAGTGAAAAACAAACTTTTTAAAAAAATAATTCATAAAATGTATGAATGAGTGAATGACTCAAATGAAGCAAAGTTTAGGAAACAAATTATTATTGTTTTTAAATTAAAAATTAAATTATATTTAACTCTAAATAAATGAATGATTAAATGCTTACCGATGTTAACAATTTTGAGCTTTTCTTGGTTTTTGAGGAACTGAATGGCAATATTAACGTTTTCCAATTTCTGTGCTCTCATTTTTGGCCTTTTAGTATAAGGCGGTAACTTTTTGCCGGACAACACTTCTACTAAAGCAATGAGTTTAAGGCCATCAGAAAAATCGGTACTCAAGTCAGTGACCGCTTTGTTGACAGACCGCAAGTGTTCGTTCGCCCATCTTTTCATATAAAACATTCATTATTTAACTCGAATTTTATTAATTAAATTAAGAAAAAGTTACCTGGTGAACGTATTTTGTTGGATGCGTTTCCAGACTGCATCCTCAGCTAAATCCTTTGTCATAAGGTCTTCCTCATCCTCTCCTGGCTTTCCCTGTTTGGCTTTACTGCCTCTGCGAATCGGTTTGTCGTCGACTGGCATTATTGCTGGCGATTACGTATCACTCGTTGCCTCACAATCACTAATAAATGGATTGTTTTATTGTTTGTCCCAATCTTTGAATAAGCGCTGACTATTAGATGAATAAATATTAAGCTCTGAATATATTGGATGTCATAAAGAGAACTATTTTTAGAACTCTTTTCTAATGTTTTCTCAATGAAAACTTTTTTTTTTTTTTTTGCTTAAATTCTAATTTTCATTTCATTAACTAATAATAAGAGATTACTTAAGTTAGTATTACATCACATTAACAACTAATTAATTCACTTAAAATTTTAAAAATAAATATATTTTTTTATTGAAATCAAAAAAATAAATGACTCATATTCTCAACAATTTTTATTTAATTTATATTTTGATTGTCATAACAGACATTTGATTGTTAACCATTTAAAACAGCAATTTTAACATTTTATATAAAATGGTATAAATATATATAAAGGGAACTCTATTAAAATTTTATCAATTTATATAATATATCTAATAATTTAAAGATTGTAACCTTAGAATGATTACCTAGGCATTATTTGACTATTTCTGTCGTAACAATTTTTGGGTAAATTTTCAAAAGAGTATTATTTCTTTTAAAACCATTTTAGGAAAATTTAAATTTATCTCAAATTAAAAAAACTCAAACTATTTGTCAGTTCAGCCAAAAGACAAGAGAGAGTGAAAAACATTAAGAATTATATATTTTTAAAACAAAAAAAAAACACTAATTAGTTATTAAATGGATTTTTTTGCTTAAAAATTTTGGCCTTTAATTTAATTTTTTTTATAAATACAAAAACAATAATTTAGGTAATTGTCATAACCTATGGACTCATAATTATTAGTTTTAAATTAGTCATTAAAATGAGTTCAATCGACAAAATATTGAGTTTAATAAAAGTTTGTTTACTATTAAAAGCTATACATTAAATATTAATGATTAGCAGTTAATAATTAATTATCTTTTAATCTAATTCTGAATAATGAAACGATAAAACAAAAAATATCTGAGTTTTGAATTTGTGCTCTAAATTTGACAAAAGTTTATTCTAAATCTACTAAAGGTCTCAACATTTCTCTATTTTATATTAAGAGTTTCAATGAATAGCAAATAACTGTTTTTTTCCTCTTTAACTTAATTAAATGATTTTTTATATTTTACTGAATACAGTTAAGTAAAGTAGCTTGGTGATGTTAAATTAGTTAACTTTTGAACTATATCAAGGTGGTTAGCAATGTTCAATTTATTATAAAATCTTTATTAATTTTTATAAGTAATTATGAGTTCTATTTAGAAACTTAATTTATATTGCTCAAAAAAAATGAGGATCAAATCAAATTAAAAGCAAATCAGTCCTTGCTAATAAACTTGTTAAACTTTAATATTTATATTTTCTTTTGAAAGCTTTTTAAAGGCATCTTTCAAAGATTTTAACCATGATATTTTAGTTTTTAAAAAGGTCATAAACCAATTTTGATTATAGATTAAGAATCAAATTGTCCCAAAGAATTTAACCATGTTATTCCTTAATCCTTTCTGATAGTTTCTTGGTAAGAAATTGCTATATCTGTTAATTAAAACCAAATAATGATTGAAGACTTTTTTGTTAAATGAATGCAAATGTTTGGAATTAAAATTAATTTAGCATTCAATTTAACCTTGTATATTTGTTTTCAATCATACAAATAGAACTAAAAGACTGTCCTGTCTTGACTCCAGGTTTTAATTAGAAAATTTTATATAAAAAGTTGATTTAATTATAATTAAAGGCTTTTAATGGATATATAAAAAATGAAGAACCTAGACCAAATCTAAATTTAAACCTATAGTAAATCTATGACCTAAAGTATAATCAATAATACAATTAAATGAATTAAAGATTTTGATAAAAAAAAGCGAATTTTAATTCTATGATAATTACAATATAATATAAAATAATTTTTATATTGAGCAAGCAATATTTTTTATTCAATAGTAGAATTTCGTAAAAATAATATCATGGTGATTCTTTATGAAATTATAATGCAGAATCTGTAGGAAAATGTGATCATGACCATTTCTAAGACTAGAATACCATGATCAAATTCTTCGAAAATTGCTTTAAAAATCTGTCAAAACGAAGGATATATTTTAAACTTTATAAAGTTCATCTAGCAATATTTAATACAAATGAGCAATGTAATATTTAACTTTCATTCAACTAAAGAATGAATAAACTCATATAGAAATAAATACAGTTTTCATTAACAATAACTCTCAAAATCATCACATATTGTCTGTGGAGTGACATAAGTTCAAGGAATTATACGCTCATTTGCATAATCCTTTTGGAGACACTAAAATTAACTCATTCGTATTAAACATTGCTAATCATCACCTTGCTAAAGTTTAAAATATATCTACCCTTTGAAAGATTTGTTCTATGATTAAGTGTAAAACATTGGTAACTAAAATCATTGATTCATACCTTTGATAATGAGTTGAATTAAGAGATTCACTGAATTAAACAAATTTTGAACTCTTTGTTGTCTATCAGATGTCAAGAATAAGTGTTACGATTAGTGCCCAACAAATGAAACAAATAAACAAAAGTCGAATGAATTGACTCTAATGTCACAAAAGTATTGTCTCTATTAATGATAATTGAATTTCGCCAAAAGGTTTTACATAACTTTCAGAGGATTATGACTTTCAGTTGACTTCTGCCAAACATTTGCCAAATATTAGTGAGACTTAAGTTTTGACTCAAAAGTCACATATTATATGAATTTGCAAGAGTAGAGTCGTTCTCTTCCAAAAATATATTTCAAATTGTATTTAATTGCGTTTATTTAGCATTTTTTCACAGACTTTGAATTCTGAAAAGAATTGCTTAACTGTTATGCCTTAACACAATATTTCCTCTAAAAATAGAATTGTTTACTTTGTATGCAGTTTGTGAGCCCTGTCTTGTGTTGGGCTGTCTGTCTGTGTCGCGCCTTAATTGGCTTATTTGAGAAGTGATCACAAATTCTTAAAAATCGTAAAAAATGGCAAAACTGTTCTCTCACTCAACTCATCACAAATTATAATTCTTAAAATTTTATTAACCTTGCTAACTTATCATTCATTTTGGTTTTGATAGAAATCCAATCTTGTCAAATTCTTTCTTAAAAAATAAAGAAAACGAAACAAAATAATATTAATTCATCTAAATTTGGAGGCGTTAACAGACGTTATCTCGGATTTGAAACTAAGAAAGTGACAGAAACTCCACTTTTTTACGATTAATATCAGAATTTTAGTTATTAAGTGTTTGTAGACATCGTTTTAAGAAATCAATTGCCTTCAGATCAGATAAACTTAGTCTACGTTTAAGTGTTTTTCAATACTTTTAAATAGACCCTAAAATTTGTTGTACATCTTTTTGTACACAAATTATCTTGGTAATCATACATTTACTATTTGAAACTCACATAAAAGTACACTCATGTGTTTCACACCATTTATTAATATTAATTTGCAATAAAGTGATGTCTTATTTAATAAATTATGAGACGATTGTATTTCATTTATCAAAGCAATCATTTTCTTCACTTCTCTGATTCGTTGTCAGCAGTGGTCGGAATAGTAGAAAACAGGTCCGTAACTGTAAATTATATGCCTCTGAGATTAAAAAGAGAGAATAAGTGACTCTTTTTGAAGATGAAAACATACACTTGAATTGAATATCCTTTAAATAAAACTGAAATTTACTTCAACTCATATTTCAATGAATAAATGTTCAAATATTTAGAATAAATTATATTTAAATTTAATATTACAATAATAGAGTTAATTGAATAAAATGTAAACATAGCTTACAATTAATACTACATCCAAACTGATTGACTAAACAGACATTTATTTTCCGAAAGCAATTAATTAAATGATAAATAATTTACTGACGAAAATAAAACAATTGGCAAAAAAGGGGTGCGTTTGGGATATATTATTCAAAAAAACATAAATATTTTATGAAAGATTCTATTATTTAACAAATTAACGAATAATAAGGAAATTATGTCCAGAATTGCACTCAAGAGTTGGAAAAATAAATCACTTCTTTTACTAAATTATAAGACGGAAGTGGAGGCGATTGAGGCACCCGTTAGAAGGCGTTCATAAGTTATCCACTCTCTAAACAAATATCTGATAGATCACAATTCTGTGGTTCCGGTCACTGTTGAAACCGATGGATAGTATGCCATTAAAACGGCGATTAGTAATAAAAAGAGAGGAACAACAGCACAAGCGGTTGCCTATCGTATAAAAAAAAGGTAATTTAATGTTACTTTTATAAAGTTTTTAAAAAGTCTTACAATTTTGCTTTGATATGAAAATATTTCGATATTTTCTTTAGCGGACTTTAACTCTTCCTGAAACACCTCCTTATCATTGGAACAGTCGTCGTATTTATGTTTCAATTCTTCTAATTCTTTACTAATACTAATGAGCTGTCGATCAAATAAATTAATTAAATACAAAGGATAAACAATTTGTTAAATACTTGTGTTTGATGTGTTTGGGCATCACTTTTGGCGGTATTGAACTGTTCCTTCCAGTAATTATCACCTCTAAGTTCGAGTTCACTATTGATTTTCTGTAATAATTGCATTGAATTCTGAAGACATTCAAAATCGGCACTCAGTTTCTGGTTTTGTGTTCGATATGAGATGAGTTCACTTTCACGTGAATGGAGTCTTGTTTTCAATGTTTGGCATTCATTCTGCAGTTTTTCCAACTCTTTCTGTTTATTCTGAAGATCTTCCGAAGCACTGGCAGTGATCGACAGATTACTACGAGATGTACGCAACTCTTCATTACAGGAGTAGACTTTCTTACGCAACAGATCGGCCTCTGTTTGGCTTTGTTTGACCGCCTGTTGTGATTCACACAACTGTTTTCTGCACATTTCATAATTGTTGGCATATTTTTGTTGTACTTTTCGTTCCTCTTCTAATAAAACCTTTAGACTACTTAACTCGTCGTCTTTCAAACGCAAAAGTTTGTCATTTTCTCCGATTTTGCACTGAAACGAATCGCTTTCTTTCTGACAGTTTCGCACTTTTTCTGTCAAATCGTTTATTTGATTCTTTAAAGATGTAATTAAAACACTTTTCTCTTCTAACTCTTTGAGCGTTTTCTCTAATTTTTGTTGCGATTCATCCGATTCTAAAGACATTTGTTTTGTGAGAGACCTTAAGTTTTCTAATTCAGTAACGGTTCGGGATAACTCTTCTTCTGTCGATTTTTTTGAAGCTCGAGTTTCGGCCAATAATTCTATCATTTTTTTTGAAAACAAGATTTAATTATTTTAGAACTAAAAATAAAGTTAAATGGCAAAAACGAGACAAAAGAATAGGTGAGTGTTAGGGATAATTAAAATGAGCCCAACCTTTAAGAATGATTAGTGCACATGCAGTCTGACGTAACTTACAATCATAAAAACCATTCCGTTCTAAAAGTTAATCGAATGGAAAGACAAACAAAACATTGAAAACATGCAAACATTAACAGACAATAAAACAAATTTTCAATAATTCTATTAATTATAAAATTTAATTTATAATAAATAAATGAAAACCTTTTAACAAATTTATTTCTGATATCAAATGACTATTTGTCTGTTCCGATGGCACCGATTCTTGTTGTTGAGCACTGGGTTCTACAATTTGGGCTGATTTCACATTTTCTTCTGTTGAATATTCATTTGAAATAATACTTTCTGTGTTTGTACTTGGTATCTGGCCATTGGTTAGTGAGGATGTGTTCGATTCAATCATAGATGAAGAGCCCGATTGGGTTAAAGTTATGGCGCTATCCGTCAATTGTTTAAGTTTAATTACTTCAGCACTCAATTCATTACAATTATTATTACTTATTTCTAATTGTTTTTTAACTTTTTTGAGCTCTTCCTCTAAACTAAGTTTGAAATCACTAATCAAATAAGTATTGTCTGTGCTCTCTGTCGACTCATTAGTAATGTTATTGCCATTATTGCCATCATTTATCATTTTTTCCGTTTCTTTATGTACTAGTAAATCGAGTTTCAATCTATCAATTTGAAGACCGGCCGCTTCGATCTGTGCTTTTAAATCAAGAATCGTCTCATTATTTTGAAGTTCACTCGTCTTAAGTCGAGCGATACTTTCGTCTAACTCTTCCTTTTCTTTAGTCGAGGCTTCAATTAAAGCGATTTTCTGGTCCTCATAATTCTTGAGTCGTTTGGCATTGGATTCAATATCTTTATTCAGGTCATCGATACAATTGGCTAAACGGCTGATTTCTTGAGCGTTTGTCTCACAAACTTCTTGAAGACGATTACACTCTTCTTCGTGACTCTTGGCCGCCACTTCCATTTCATGAAGTCGGGTAAGAGCAATGAGCTTTTCCTCGAGTGCCCTTTGAATCGCTTCTTTGGCTGCCGACTCATATTTCTCTCTGTCTTCTATTAATTTGAGGACTTCTGCTCTAACATTATGAAGGGCTGAGCTATCGGTGGTGTCATTACTTTCTTTAGAATTATTCGAATTTTGTTGTGAATTAAGATATATCTCGAGTTTGTTCTGAAGTGTTTCAATACGACTAAGTAGACGGTCCTCTTCCACTAAAGACTTCCAGCCATTGTTGGCTGATTCGTGAGCACTGGTCACAACTCTTTCGAGAGTTTCTAATTTATTTTCTAGAATTTGTTCTCTATGTAGGGCTTCGTTAAGATATTGGGATAATTCGTATAATTGTTGTGAAGTAATGCAAACATTCGATTGATTCGGACTTTGAGGACAGTGTTGTTGTGGTTCTTGAGATTTGGCTTCAGTTCCGTCCGGAAAATAAAGTTTAAGAGTGGCTATAATGCATCCGTGCGTTACTTTACGGGTATTTTCCGTTACGTCAACACCAAACTGGACGACATCACCTGAAAAGACTTCTCGCGGCAAAGACTCCTCATTTGCTGGACTCAATCGTTGGTTATTTACAAAAGTGCCGTTTGAACTGCAGGTGTCCTTCAGATAAAACTATAAACAAAACTAATTAATAGAGAAAATCACAAAATCTTTAAAAAGGGATTAACGCTGTCTTTCACTAAACGGAGAGTTTCTCTGAATATTGAGATAATGTCTGTTAAAACCATTGATAAAAATATGGTAACAGAAGAATGTCTATAAAGTCTTCCACTAAAAGATTATAATCGACTGCTTTTGTAACAAAACATTTAAGAATTGAGAGAAAAGACATTTATTGGACATTAAGTCTGATATAAATAAGATTATCTGACATTTGGGTTGTAATCAAATGAGTACTCATTTCATGAAAACAACAAAAAGAGGACAGAATTAAAGTCAAAGATCTTAACAAAAAATGTTTTTGAATACCTTTTGATTTTCAAAGCAAAGGATCGCATGATTTCTGGACAACACTTTACAGTCGAAGACAAAGTTGTCTGCAGAGGGTTTACATCGGGCCACAGCTCTGCCCAATTTCACAGATCCGTCCAAATTAACCCTCCGTTCAACAAATGGATGTGAATTTTTCCTACAGACGAGCACTGCCTGAGCACAGCATTTGTTGGTCAACACCTGAGTGGAAGGCGGACCCGACTCAGAGCGTTCTTCTGTCCCGAAGTCATTATTGTTTATGTGGTTGTCGTTAGTTATTGTATTGTTATTAATACTAATTAGTTTAGTATTAATGGTAGAAATGTTGTTAACCCGATTCACTTCAATCATTTGAATGCGTTTTTGTGGTCGAGTCGAGAGTCGAGTCAAGTCGAGTCGAGTCCAACATTTATTTATTTACATTTCTATGACAACCATTGCCTTCAAATCCGAACCCAAAATCTTTACATAAATAATGGCATCACTTCAGGCGTTTGGCGTCACTACAGAACCTATTGTTTAGCCTTTGAAGACACTCTTTCGTAGCAAAGAGTCATTTGTAGGCAATAATAAGAGTTTACGTCTTCACTGTATTTGATGTTAGTTTGCACTCAAATAAAGTTGAAAACCATAGCCTTCGAGTTTGAAGAATAAATGTCGACTTTTAGGTGGCTTTTGGGTCGTCCCAACCCTCACAAATCCTCCCAAACATTTTCCAACAATTCTTAATATTTCTATGATTTTCAGATTTTAATCAAATTGTGTTTAACTTTAATATGAATGCAAAGTATAACTCATACGACACTTAACTGAAATGATTTACTCTTTGAGTATTAGATGTCATCAGATGTCACCAAAAAGTTATGCAATTCATTCATTCATTTATTCATTCGATTCTTTTCTCATTTAATGGCATTTCCTCAGAACCTAAACCTCTTCTCTCAATGAATCCAATATTAAATCTCATTCTAAGCCAAGAATTTAACTTATTTTTTGAAGAATAAATTACTTCTATTGTATGTGAATAGAAACATCTAGGTTATTCTATAGCAGGCCCGAAGTTTTAGTCAAAGAGAATGAAATATTTTATTATACTAACTGAATGCACTGATCAAGTATAGACTTTGATCAAGATATAAGTTCAAAGAGCACATTACATGTATTACCAAAATTAAAACCTTTTCAGAGAGTTTTATTGAGTATTTGTTTACATTAAACTATTATAAGAAAGTTCTTTGCATATATCATAACTTTTTTGTTAATAAATACTATCCTTACTCATTCAAATTATGATATATATGAATAGATTTTATGTTCATACACATTTCACATAGCTTACGCACGATAGTGGCTAAAAGTACTGACTAAAATTTCAGGCTTGCTTATGAGCAAATACCATAACTATTTCATTTTATCTTTAAAAAATTAAAACTTATGTTAATACAGATTATTATATAAAATAGATTCTAAAAATAAGGTCTAATTTATAATTTCGTTTTAAGTTTTAAAAACATTATTTATAAACATCTAAATAGTTATTAGAAAATACGCAATTAATTTAATATTTTGAGCATGCTTAAATAATAAATTTTAATTTAGAATTATTTGTTTTTATTACATTTTATATTTTAAATAATTTATGTTTACTTTATTTAATGAAGGTCTTATATTTAATATATTTAAACTTTAATTAACTAAAATATTCAAAATTGTTATCAAAAATCTGAAAGTTACAAGTTTCTTATAAAGATTTAACTTTATCTACCGGGTGTTTCAGAAAGTAAGTGCACAATATTGTAGCGTAAGGGAACTTGGGATAGCCCTCGGGATTACCCGGAAAAAATTAAATATTGGCAAAAAATAAGTTTTAATCAATAAGTTATCAATGAATAATTATAAATTTATTTTAATTTTATAAAAAATTGAGCAAAAGTTAAGAATAAAATTTTTAAAACTTAAACTTTGCATTTTCACCTGTATATAAGGGAATTTTTTAAATGATGAGCTCAAACAACGGTCAAAACTTTATTTATTAATCTTTTCAAACATAAAAAAAATCAATTTAATTTTTTTCGGGTAATCCCGAGGGCTACCCAGTGCTCCCTTACGCTACAATATTGTGCACTGACTTTCTGAAACACCCGGTAGTAAAATATATTGTATATTTTGATATTCTATTGAATTTAATAATTAAAAGTATAATCAAGATAAATTAATATAATAATATTTGACAAGTCTATATCACTGTCTATATTAACACTATAATTAACTAGATGAAATATTTATTAGCCTTAGAATTAATTAAATTAATAAATTTTTTGTTTTAATATTTTTAGTTTAAAAGCTGTAAATTTTGCATTTTATGAATAAAGTATATATTGATAATGTTAATAATATATTAATATTTGGTCATATACTTGGCTCATGTCTATTATAATTTTAATATCGATATATACCATTTAGTTATAGATATAATCTAGTTATAATGTATTAAATCAAATATTTTACCTTGATTTTAATATAGTAATAATTTTTTAAATTAAATTTATAAATTAATCTATTCGATAGAAAAATGATCTTGTTCAATAAATGTTTATTGTTTTTATTACTACCAAGCAAGAATATTATATCTCAAAGACTTATCAAAATATAATCTTATTTAAAAAAAATTTTTTAAGAACATTTTCACAATTCTATTGAATGAATTGGTAATTAATAAACAAGGTAAAGTAATATAATAATTTATTTTAAAAGCTGTAAATTTTGCAATTTATTAATAAAGTTTATACACAACAATAGTTATCAAATTAACTTGGTTCGACTCCATAAGTCACACTTGGTTATTTTTTCAAATATTATAAATTTAAACTTACAGCTAATGTTTAACAAAGTAATTATTTAAATAAGATAAATTTATTTTTAAAAATTAATTTGACTAATTCCTAAAAATTGAATAATTAATCAAAAAAAATTATCTTGTTCCTCATTACTAGTTTTTAAAATGTCAAAAACTCATTTTTGCTAGAGCATATTAAAAAACACTATTGTTTAAATAAAACGGCTGACAAATATGTCAGGTCATGTGCAGACTCTACCCGAGCAAAGATAGGTTTTTTAAAAGTATAATGTGTTTGAGGTGTGGGACAGGTGTGGCATAAATGGCATAA
>JAQIXI010000131.1:0-34321 GCA_034700165.1 Galumnidae sp. Gr-Ori-00277 | reverse complement strand
CTCTCTCTCTCTCTCTCTCTCTCTCTCTCTCTCTCTCCTCCATTCATTTACTCTCCAGTCACTCACTCTCTCATATGAATAATTTGGTTTTGGGTTTCACTAAAATCAACACAAAAACCAATAAAAGTAAAGAAATTTAAATTTTAAAAATGTCTAATTAATCAAGATCAAATCTATCTGCAAGCAATTAATAATCAATCAATAAAAAGAAGAAATTAATACACGTTTTTAACGAATAAAATCATATAATGAAAGCTAATTAACAATTTTAAGTGAATTCCGATTAAATAAAATTAAAAAAAAACTAAAACTTAAAGTCAAGAGAAATATATTTAAAACTTTGCTTTAGGTTTGATTCGACACTAATTTCTTTAATTTCTTAAGAAATACTTTAAAACGAGTGAAAAGTGACGTAAAATTTTAGAAAATAAATTAAAAGGTTAACCAAAAGACTGAAAACAGGACTTAACTTAACTTTTAAAATGAAGTTTTTATCTGAACTAAAAAATCAATTTTATTAAGCAATTATTCGTTCACTTATTTTCTTGTTTAAATTAATATCTTGGAAATTAATTACTCAATTTATTTAATATGTTATTTAATAATAATACTAAAAGGAGTAAAACAAAAAACTAGAATTACATAATCTATTGCTTTATTGAAACAAAGAGTTCGTCAAACTTTTCTTATCAAAAACTATTCATTTTTTAATTAACCGTTAGTTTAGTTCAGAAGAAAAATGATTACAAAAGACTAATGAATGTAAAGAATAAAAACAATTTAATAATAGTCTTGTTATTAGAGTTATGACATAATTGTGAAGAGAATTACTTTACTTATAATTAACACTAAAAACGCTATTTTTCTCAAAATTGATTCATAAAAGGGTCAGTCCGTCAGTCGACAGTCGACAACACAACCCATTCCTGGAATTACACCATTCAATGAAAAATAAAATAGAAAATACTTGCAATAAATATTATACTAAATTAATATTGTATCTAGCAAATAAATCAAAATAAGTAGGTAGCTAATTTTAGTATAATCCAGACCATTTTTTATGACTCTTTAATCCCGTTTTGGGTAATATCAGTCTTAAAGTTATGTTTCTTTCAGGCTATGAATCAATACTTTTATTGTTCATTTATTTTAATTTTTTTTATAACTAAAAGTTTTATATAAATCAATGAAAATTCAATTAATTTTTAGTTAAAAACGATTGACTTTTAAGCGATTAAATGCTTTTAATTTAAATTAAGATTAGATTTCACTCTTTTTTTCAAAAAATATTAATCTTTAGTACAAAAGCTATCAATTAATTGATTTTATTTAATTGAAATATAAAAATAAATAAATAAGTTTTAATTGAAAATAAATTTGATCTAAGATTTGATAAAATAATAAATAATTTATAGTTTTTGTTAATATATTGTTAACATCGCTGTAGAGCACAGAGTCGTGCAGTGAAGCACTTCTTCACAACAAAAAACATTCGATTTTGGAGTCAAAGCTTTGAATAAATCCTTTGTTTTAGAGTCAAAACATTTCATTAAAATTCCAAATCTTTTAGACATTAATTGCAATTAAAATCAATTTTTGTGATAACATTTCACTAGAATAATGTCAAGAAAGAGAAATTCAATCGGAGATGTAACCGAGGACATTTGGATGGCTTATTTGTTGCAATTAAATCGCAATGAATTTAGACGACGTGTGGGCAGACATTTGGCGCGAAGACCTTTCGGTGCCATCAATTGGCATAAGATGTTGGGAGTGGAGGACAAACTTATGATCCAAAGTTATGTCAAAATGAGATTTCCTGTAAAAGTGTTGCCAAAGAAACCAAAGTTTTCTGTTTTGACGGAATGTCCGCAAAACAGACGATTAGAACGTATTCTAACGACTGTTAAATACGGACAACAAATGTGTCATTTAGTCAAATGGAAGGACAGCTCCAAATGCAATCTCATTGTCAACACTGCTCTCAATGACAGTTATCCTCAAGAAGTGATCCGTTATTTCGAAAAGAGATTAGTGTTTCTCAAAGTATTGATGTAATAATTCATTTAAAATCATTTCTTTAATTATTTGTTTAAAAAGCGATAAATAAATGTTTAATTAATTAATTAATTGTTTATTAATAGAAAAATAGTTTTCATTTATTGTTTCATAAATTTTCATTCAAAGAGTTTTTTTTTTGTAAAATTAATTATAAAATTGTATTAAATGTATAAAAAGTTAAGTAAATAAAAAGTTATTTAATTAAATACAAATTAGTTATCGAAAGATATTATTCAGGAAAATGTGAAGAAAAGTCAAAACGAATAGTAATTTCTGAATGAAAGTCAATAAAAAGTCAGTTCTCATGTCAATCATCGAAACATTTCTTCAAAGGACTGGTATTTCAAAGGGAAAGGCGTTTTAAGTGAGACCGCAATCAAATATTTGCTTTGAGGAGAAAAAAGTCATTTTATTCAGCGTTTGATTATTGAAAACTTTTTTCACATAAGGTTTGTATTTCTGTTCACTTTATGATCAATGGATGGATTGGTATAAGTTTGGTATATAAGTCTCTGAAAAAGTCGACTCAATTCAATCATTGATTATATTTTTGTGAGTTATGCCTATTTAGTCGTTTTTACTATTTTTTATGCCACACTTCCCTATTTGATGGCCAAACACATACCAGTCCTTACCATTCAGTGTTTGTACGATAATATTCAGATAACTGAGCGCCGATACAATAGGTTTTCGGGGCTAAAGATTTAGTTAAACTCGTGAGCTATCGTCGAAAAGTCAAATCAAGTCGTGTGTCGAGTCGTGTGCTTTATATAAAGAGTACGTCAACTCATTTTGATTTAGAACAGAATATTTGATTCAAAAATAAGGATACTTTCAATAGAGAAGTGATGGTAGTATTGATGGTAAGGGCAGGCAATAGAAAATAGAGACGCGTTATGTATTTCAATGTGACGTTTGAATATATGATATGCTGTGCGACAACACTGGCACTGACTTATTTCTCTTTGTCTACTTCTTTTTCATGGGATTAAATGCCAGGAAATAAATGGTTGCCATAAACTCTGATTCCATACAAATAAATAAATAACAATAAGAATTGGTTTTCACATTTTAAATGCTTAGAATAATCATACTTTGCCTGATCTAGGTTAATTTTCATAAAAATTGATTAGAAATGATTAGATCTATTGTAGAGATCAATGAATTGCTTCAAAAATATGTTCTCAAATCAATAGTGAAATAATATTTTGTTTGAGAAAAATTAAGTACAATATTAAACGATTTGGTGATTAACGACATAAAAGGCATTCCTTAAACATTGATGTTATGGTAAAGAGAGTGATGAGAGGGGAGTAACGAATATGAATGAGTGAATGGATAAGTTTATGGATATAATAGCGTCACATTCATTAGAATAGAGTTTACAATATTTGTATATATAATATATTATTCATTATAATCAGACATGGCATTTCATATTGCATTTGACGGTTAGGTAAAAATGATTTGAATTTTCTTGTAGAGAAACAATAGCTTATTATGTATACTTTTGTTAACACATTTGTGCACAACACGTACTGAACGTCATAAGAAAGTTAAAAACACGTGACTTTTTGCCATCTCTGATTATATGATATATAGAATCGAATGAAATTAAATTCAGTGCAATATTTTCATTATTTCTGTTTCAGTATAAATAACGGCATAATTAGCTGACATTAATTGGATTTTGGGTTATAGCTATCAGTTTTAGTATACGATAAAAGAATTTTCTGAATTAATTTGTTATTTCACAGAATGTTTGTTTGAATAAATTAGATTTTTAATCCATTTAATTTCATTTGAATGAAGACACAGATTCAATGATAACTTGTAAGAGTCAGAAGTAATACACTATACCTGCGCTCTACAAGTCTTGTCTAACAATAGTAAGTCTAACAACAATTTATTCAAAAGTAATCATCGATTTCTTCGATCTAAAGATATTTTCAATCACTTTCTCTGCCATTCGATGGTATAAAAGAGTGTCTCAACAAAAAGCATCTCAAAGGATGAATAACTATAAATTTGGTCATTCATTCAAAGCCTTTTTTCAATCAATTCAATTACCTCTAAAAAAATGAATTGAATCTTAAATTCAAAGAAAGGAATAATAAAATATATTTGATTTCTAATTCAATATTCTGTTGACTATAAGACAAACCAAGTATTCAAAGGACACAAATTCGTATCGATTTATGAATCGATTATATCGTTTGCGTTTGCGATAAAATTTTGAAAGTTTTTATAAATTGAATTTAAGCACAATTTTCAAAATGATAGAACAAATTCTGAATTTATCAATCATTTTGAGTGTATATACAATTTGATGGACACGTTGTGCAACAATTTTCAATTATTAAGTGAAAGACAGTCTCCAAATGATGCTCTTCTTTAGTGTTTGTATTTTAAGAAAATTCTTAATATTATTCGTTTATACATTTGGAACACATTTTGCATTTATTTTGGATATATTGTACTCTAAGAGCGAAATACTGTAGAAATTTATATTGCGATCAATACGCCAGCAATCAATGAAATGAAAGGGCTGTGAGGGCTGTGAGGACTGTGAGGGCTGTCAGCCTTTGAGAGCAACAGCTGTACGCTTTGGCAAACTTTTGTACACAAATATAAAGTTAACGCTGAGCACAACTACGCTCTACTCCGCGCACAACCACTCAAATTCTGGTGCGGATTCTGGTTTCGACGAAAAAAAGGACAATGGATTGCAATGCAGTGCTATTTGTGTTGAAAATATACTCAATCGTTATAAACCTTTCGGGAAAAAACAGATCGAATTTTTTCATTCGTTGTTTTGTTTTCCGATTTAAATCACAAAAATAAAAGTGATTTTTCATTTCCTAAACCAAAATTTTAGAGAATTGGACAGACATTCAGTGATGCTAAGAATAAACAGAACTAGATTGTTTGATTGCTTCATTGCTAGATACTTCCCTAAACTCTAAAACAAATTCTCAAATGAAATTTAAAATTCTAAATCAATCTAGTTTATTTTTATGGCACTTTTAATGTTGAAATTAATCGTTATATTTAAAGATTGAGTGAGAGAGTAGTGATTCCAGTGATTTGATTGAGGCGTAAACCCCCTGATATTAAAAGGATTGACATCATTGGCTGTCATTTAAGACTTTTTTCGGTTTGATTATTGTCTAATGAAAGAGAGAATCAATTGAAGAATTAAATTAAATTTTATTATTTAATTATATGATTATATGATTGTATAGAATGTTATGTTTTTAGTGTTTGTTTTCTTTCATTAGAGGAAAAGTTCGTGATTTGAATGAAATGAATGTTTGAATGAGAATAATGTAATAGAAGTTTGAGATCTCATTAATTTGTGTTACAATTAAGGCACTGAATGAGACATTTATTTAAGTTTCACTGTTTTCTCAATAAATATATTGTGAGTGAAGTATAAGAGAAAACTGTTGACAATAATTAATACAAACGTTATTTCTCTTGTGTTTGGATTCACAGGAATTTTTATTACCCTTTTCTGGAGATCTTCTATTCTTAACCAATTATATACACTTGAAATAAACTTGGAATAAAAGTCAAAACAACTAAATTTAAACAAGAGCATTTATTTTCTAACACACATTGAAAGTCACTATTCTGTGAAAATATATGGTTTCATAAAAATAACAATAAACTCATTTCATTAATTAACTCGAATTCAGCAAAAATTGTTTTTATTTACTATAAAAATGGATGAATGACTTTCTAGACTCAAATATCAAATCGATGAGCCGAAACAAATTTATTCTATTGAAAAAAATTAACCTTGATATTAATCTATGAATGAAATTTATTTTAATGAAAAAATTAAAATAAAAACGATAAATTACAAGGTAAATTAAAGGGCGTCTTTCATATAATGATAAGCAATTAAACCCTGACATTAAACTGACATTTTATGAAACATATTTCCGAAAATAATAGGAAAGACATATAAGAAATGTGAAAATATTGGTTTGGAA
The DNA here is from genome assembly GCA_034700165.1 of Galumnidae sp. Gr-Ori-00277. Taxonomy (NCBI): domain Eukaryota; kingdom Metazoa; phylum Arthropoda; class Arachnida; order Sarcoptiformes; family Galumnidae; species Galumnidae sp. Gr-Ori-00277. Next base: position 28,259 of record JAQIXI010000131.1, on the reverse strand, counting down.
ACTGATTTATAGCGGAGACACTATTTTGGTCTCATTTTTATTTATTATTTATTGTAATGTTTATTAAGTTCTCTAATCTCTTCTTTAATGACTTTTCTTTCATATTTAATAAGAGAGAAAATAAACAAAAATCTCGCAATTATTGAATTACTCGTTAACTCTATAAAAGTAATTCAATGAAAAATATATGAATTAATCGTTAAAATCAAAGGAAAAATAACAATAAAATACAATTGAGTTAATTATTTGATTGGATTTGTATCGACTGAACAATACTATTGGAAACACTTGACTAACACTTGAAAGCACTTAATTCATAGCACGAGTATTAACTCAAGTATTCTTTTTTAGAATATTATATGAAAGTCAATAAATTTTAATAAGAATCTCATAAAAAGTTATTTCTCAGAGCATTGGAATTGGAATTCCTGTTGCGTTCGGATATACAGTCATTATATATTCTGACGGAAAAAACACTAATCCTATGAAAATAAATGCAAATTATAGTGAAAAGAGAAAAACTCCTCAAATGAATGAAAAGAAAAGTGAAAACAAAAAAATAATGGAAATAAAAGTCTGTAGTGAAGGCAAAAAAAGTTTATGCAATAAATTACACGCGACCAACTATTTTCCTGGTCTTTCCATAACCAGAAAAAACAACTAATCCAGTCAAGAGAGGACTTAGTTATGAATGCATTTTCTATTGCTAAGTGTTTGACCAAAACATGCGAAGTCCACATCAAGAGATTGAGGCCATAACACAAAATATTGTTTTCATACAATAAGAAAGTACTTAAAATAGTGGGAATACACAGCACTTGATCTAAACCAATACATACAACTTATAATAATTTATTTGTCATTAAGAACACCGACAAAGGGAATGGAATTATGCAGTAACAGGTGGAACAGTACTACACTCCAATACGTATGGGCACAAACACAGTCATACGACACTAACTATTTATACTTAAATTCTATTCATTTTACATACAATTGTTAAACAACACAAACTTGAGATAATAATATTACTTCTGAAGACTATACTATCCTTTTATTAATGAGTTTCGTTTATTATTTATTCAATATTTGCAGTCATTCAACACAACAATTATTATCCATTTCTCTAATTTTATTTTTTTCTCCAATAATTTCATAAAAAGTTAGATAAAGTCATTAAACTTATTACGAAAGAATTTATTTGTTGATCGTTTATTTCTTAGTCATTTTATTTTTGCATTAAATATTGTTTAAGTTTAGAAATACTGTCCTTTTTTTGGAAAAATTCTAATTCGATATAAAATATTTTCTATTGATTTGCGAAATAATATTCCGATTTATTTTATATTAAAACTTTTATGAACTTATATCTAATGTTTTGATTTAAAATCAGTTTTTATTTAAGGGAATCAAAAGACAAAATGTTTGTCGAAAATCGATTTTTCATTTTTTCTAAGACTTCGATATAACTCAATAATGAAAGTCGAATGAAAAGGAAGTATAAATTCTTTAGAACTCAATTCCTTAAGTTTTTCCGATAGAATAGAGGAAATCAAATGAGAAGATTTGAGAGACTGGTATTTAAGACTCATTTGCAGATGAATTGAAACTAACGTTTTATCATAAATCAGTTAAATAGAGTGAGAATCAGTATAACAATAAAAGAGACTAACAATAGAGTAGTGAATAGAATGACAGACATCAGAGCCATCATTAAAACCGATTTTATTCAATTCGCGAATTTCTGTCATTAAATTGAAAGTTTTGCCAAAATTTAATTGCCCTGAAATTTGTACTTTCATTAGACGATTGGTCACAAAGTAGTCACAAAATAATAACCTTTTTAAGTACAGGTGGAGCACAAGAGCTATAATTACTTTGATAGCGATGGTAACCACAAAATGCAATAATCTCTTCAATTGGTAAGTTTGACATGAGCATGGTACATCTTTAATACTTATAGCACTGGTAGAGCACTGGTATGGTACGTGCAATTAAATCTTTGTACTTTTTAGACGCTTCATAAACAATTTATGACATAATAGGGCGTATGCTTTGCAGGTGTTTCATAGCAAAGGCTCAAACACAGCCAAATATACCTCCTCTTCATTGGATTCACGATTGATGTGATATGTTATGTGCTGTGCATATATGTTCCTCTCACTCTCTCTCCTAGACTTTACCTAATATTCTTTACTTTTGTAAAAATTCTGAGCCATTAATTCCATTTTTAGGGATTTTTGTGATCAGATTCACAAAGTTTTGGATTAAAGTGTTGTCTCACTAATTGAGACATAGCTTAAGAGCTTATGGCCAGACTGTCAAACACTCCAATAATATTAGTTTTGCCGACGAGGAAGTGCCCATTCGTAGTGTTTTGTCATATAATTGTTGATATGATAGAGAAGGCAATAATCGAAACATTTGCTGAATATCACAACTATTGAGAGTTCAAAAACAAATTCGTTGTTTGATATTAGATATGAGAGGAGTTAACAAGTTTTGTGCAGACAGTCCAACATCTGTCACATTAACTGAGAAATGTTCAGAAACTGTTCCTAAATAGCTGTTAGCGATTCCATACAGAATCGGATAAATGTATAAATAAAGACTGACTTAAATCAAAAATATATTTTAAACTTTTTTTTCTACGAAAACAGATTCCGATCGAAAGGCATAGACTTTACGCGAGAATATATTGTCTCCGATTCTAATAATTTGATGTATTTTCAGATCTAAACTCAATTTATTAACGATTTCCTGCTTTTAAGAGGAGTTTCGTGAAAAAATTGTTGAACCTTTAAAGAAAATTAAAAGTTGACATTGATAAATCTATTTTACTTTAATCTTTTACATTTGTGTTAAAATATTTATTTTGAATTCTTTTCATTCATTTATTATTCGTAAAAGTTTTCATAGAAATGTATTAAACAAATGAAATGCGAATAAAAACATAACTAAATGTAAAAATGATTGTCATTTGAAACTATGATTTATAAAAACACTTTTTCTCTGACGTGAAGTCGAAAATTAAATTTCCATTTGATGTCTGAGATTTGATTCCTTTTATTCCTTAATTTCTTCTATGATTTCAATTTCTTCAAACAGTTTTATAGATTGTTTTTCACTGAAAAGTACACAAATTTCTGTTAACCCGAAAATGAATATAAACTGAAACTACTTCTCACTAAAAGATGGTTACGAAGAGAGAGAATATCTGAGAAAAAATGAAAATCAAAATAAAGTTTTAAATGTTATACAAGAAAATGCATTTAAATATGAATTCTTTCTTTGAAATCACAATTTTCTCAAAAGTTTTTCAAATGAGAGAATAAATTCAAAGTTCACAATAAGTTTATATTTGTGTTGGAATGAGAAGAGATTTTACTTCTTTTGTCAAATGAAATAATATGATATGTTTTGCGAACATTTGGAGCGTGTGTTGATGTGATGGTGTGTCGGTGTTTGCTGTCTCTCAATCACGCCATCAGACATCGCACATACAGCTAACAGTTATAATAGTAGTAATGGTATAGAATAAGGAAAAGGCATACAAACCATAATATTTTATTATTAAGCGATTCAACACAAAGCAATCGCAACCAATTTCTCATTCTGTGCTGTTATTCAGTTATTCTGTCTCTTATTTTAAGCATATTATTCATTGCTTTGATTGCAATGGAAAGTAATTATAGCCTTGCAATTGATAAGCTATTCATGCGAGAGGACAGGACTGCCATTGACGCCCTCAATGCAGGTGACATGAATGCGAGCAAAAATGAGTCGAATATTTTTGCCCAAAAATTATATATAAGTTTTTGTACGTCTATATATAGAGCAGAATATAATACAGTATTGATCAGATTGTGAGTCAACACATAACCAATGCTTTTGTCGCAAAAATAGTATTATATTTGTTATTACGAGTTATATAACGCTATATTCAATTTCTCACAAACTATTGCTTTGGAAATAAAAATCCAGAGTTTGTTTGCCGGCCAACACTTGTATGCATTGATAACACCAGTAAATGCAAAAATGGCAGTTCCTTACAGTGCATTCAATCGGCTTCAATACCTTCACAGCCATTACCAGCTTATGGTCACCGATAAAAAGCTCTTCCATTGAGAAACTCTTTCTGAATACACATTTAAGAATCGATTTCAAGCAAAACACCAATGAATTGAATGAATGCATAAATAAATGCAAATAAAAAAGTTATTGAATCCAACTTTTATTTTATATTTCATTTCCCTTTTAATACATTCGGACAAAACATTTGCTTTTATTTGCTCTCAACCGATAAGAGTCTACAGATTATGTCCTGAATGTACGCAATTTGCTTTAATAACTTTGCTTTTAATCAAAAATAAAAGTTTAAATGAACATGCTCCTTTTATTCATAGCTAAATAATTTAACTTAAATCAATTTACAAATTAATGTTACGTTTTATATGAATGACTTATTAATTTACTGGAAATAATGTAACGTATTATGCGATTAATGCCTCAAACGATTGGATTCAATGTTTTCTTTTGTTTTAATTTGAATTTTAATTAGTTTTGAATTCAAATTTGATTTTTAATTTATTTTGTTTTTAAATCCATTTAATAAACAAATGATTTGTTTTTAAATATATATCCGATTGTATATAAACCGATATTTTTTTTAAATTAAAAAAAGTGAATAAAAAATATTAACAAATTTGAACTTAAGTTTTCTCTCACAAAACAATTTCAATAATTTGAAAATAATATTAATTATAAGTTAATTAAAAATTTTCACAACAATTAGAGACAAATAAAGACTCTTTGATTTGTCTAATAATGTGAAGTGTCATCGATGAGCACCGATCTACCTGGTAATGACTACTAAGGTTATTTTTCAAGCAATCTTTAAAACTGGATACTATTTTTTAAAATTATGATTTTACTCTCTGTTTAAATATTGTTTATTTTGTTAAAGTTTATATTTACCTAGTGCATTCAACATTGATTCACAATTAACGAACAAATTTTAGTAATAATTTTTGAAAAAAAAGAGGAATTATATATTTTATTATAAATTAGATCCATCTGAACGAAACAATTATATTAATACTTGTTAACTTAACTATTATTATCCAGTAATTAAGGAATTTTCAAACATTGAAATGACTTAAAATATATCCTTTACTTCGAACAGACATACAGTTTGTGATAATCAATGAAAATGTTATACAATTTGTTTGTCTAATATTGACGACAATTGAAAGCGATTTCAAATGATTTTATGTGATTACAAAAGAGGGGATAAAAATGTAAGTCAACTGTTTTGCTATTTTCTAATATTTAGGGCACAGATTGTCCTCAATTATAAACTCATATAAGTATTGAATTCCTTCACTAACTGTTAATAATATAAAAAATTTTAATATCGAAACCAAATTTATTGAATCAAAACTTAAGTCAAACGACAAATAAAACGATAAACTTATGAAAAGTTATTCATCTTTTGATATATCGATTGAGTCATGAATTGAACAAAATTTAATCATTGAAAATGTGTATAACTATTAAGGATTGGCAACAAAACCAATCAAATCCGATAATATGGTTCGACACAAAAGTTTTGAAGAGAGAAATATTGGAGTTATAGTCGAAAATGTTTTATACATATTAAGTGCTTTTGAAAAATTGTTGCAGAAATTGAAAATCTGTTGAAAAATATTTGCAAATATAACTGATTCGGTGCAAAACAGTGCAAAACAGTGCGAAACCCCTTAAGTTCAACACAAGAAGAAAAAATTTGGACAAAAAACATAATTCAATTTCTGTCAGCAATTATTTATTGTAATTTATAACGCGATTAGAGCTTTGAAATCGATGTCAATTGCAATTGATTTATAAGAAAAAGTTCTTTGAAAAAAGCATTTTATAGAAAAACCAATTCATCGACGAATAGGTTCGCAATGGCTTTGAATAAGAATTTTATATAAAAAATTGTAGACATTATAGACATTATCCAATGCACTGATAATTGGATTTTTTGTTCGGAGAGTATTGATTACACTTTAATAAATCAATAGTCTATTCGTTCATTTTTTCGCCAAAATTTGTGATTATTTTTCCTTTTTTTCCTCGACTCTAATACAAAAAATTTAGTGCAGAAGTAGTTAGAAAAACGACTTAATGTGAGAATCGATTTTTAGCCCAAACTTAGGCCTCATTTTTGTTGAACATTAAAATAAATTTCTTCCAAAAGAAATCTCTTTTACACTTTAGAGTCTCCATCAATGAAATTATTAAAAAATTGTTGCGTCTCTTTTGCCTCTTTTGGCTCTTGCAAATTGCAAATTGCAAGTTCCCCTCTAATCTGCTACAATGAGTTCGCTCATTATTCCATGATGAGCAAGATCAAACACAATTTTACTAATTTTCATTATTTAAGCATTAATTTAATTAAAAAAATAGATAAAAATAATTTATGTCTAAAATGAAATTATGTTTACTTATCATTATTTCTATCTTGGTTATATTGGTTTTCAAATTCTGAAATTTTCATTATAAGTATTTAATCCGGAAAACCAAACAAATGTTTGAACTTTTACCTAATCAAAACATATTTCATTCAATACGAGTCGGGGGTTAGAATTGTGGTCAGGTTTTGATGAATTTCTAGTAAACCTTTCAACAGAAACCCTATGAAGTGTTTCACATGGATTGTGACCACTGGGGGCCCAACAGTGCCAAACATTAATCATTTTTTAAATGATTTCATTAGATTTTGTAGGTTTTGCTAATATTATGGCATTTAATTCATTCGTAATTTAAGCGCTTTTTTTAAAATTTCTTGGATTTAATGGATTTTCACAATAAAAGTCTGATTTAATGATTTTGTGTTAAATTTGAAAAAATATTAATTCGAGCGATAATTGAATATATGATTATATCGTTTTGAAGTTTCATTCTGTGCTTAAAATGTATTGAAATAGTTTTCTCTAAACTTTTCTGGTTTTTGCATAATTTGATAATCATTTGAACGAATCATTTAAATAAAAGTCATCTAAAGATTTGAAATGTTATTCAAAATCATTTTCTTAATAAATTTTCTCCATTTATTTATTGCTTAAAATTTGAATGAAAATTAAATTTAAAACATGAAAATCATAGGAAATATCTGAGAGACAACACATTAGGTCTTTATTTTTGTTTGGATTCTATTTTTTTAAAATAAGAATTTCAAAATCCTTATTAGTTTTTAGAGCCATTAAAGAAGGAAAGGGAAGGGAAGGGAAGGCTCTGGTTTCGAATAAAATATAAAATATATTTTATCGCAGCTCTTATGCGTTGCACAACATATAGAATATTCAATTAAATTAGTGTCCGGATTAGTTTTTGTGATCATTCATAAGAACTTCTATTATATTAAAATATAAATAATAAATAAATTATAATAATATTTTCAAATCTGTTTTAAAATAAGAAATTCAGACAAAACTTAATAAGATTTTTTCATGAGGAGAGAGAGAGAGAGAGAGAGAGAGAGAGAGAGAGAGAGAGAGAGAGATGACAAAAGTATGACTTACTTTTATGTAGTGAATGCAACAAATATTTTTAATTTATTGATTGTTTCTATAAATAAAATTTTTATGTTTAAAGTCATTTTTAGACATTAAACTTATGAATAAAAGTAATGATAGAAAAGAATATATTTTCAGAATTAATCTAATGTTCAACAGTTGTACTACTTTTACGTCGATCTGATCATTAGAATCGATATCTGAGTTTATTCTTCTGAAAATGAATTCACGGATCACTTCATTGAAAAGCAGCCAAACTCTGAGCTCTCAGTTATTTTGTCGATAAATTATTCGATTGTTTTTCACTGAAATAAAACTTCGAAATGAATTGAATTCATAATTTTTGGACAAAAAAAGATGAATAGAAAGGAAAGTGAAAAATATTATGGAGTGACTCATATATAAAGAGAATTAAAATGAATACACGAATGATGTATATCTTCAGATTAGAAGAATAAGTTACTGAAAAATGACTTTTTCTAAGACCTTTCATAGAAGAAAAAAACTAGTGCACAACCAAGAATATAATTGATGGACGCCCTGTGAAAAAAAGAGATTGTTTTCAAAAGAAAGAAAAAATAATTTTTAAATAAATCGTTTGAGTAATATATTTCGTACACTATTTCTCAATAGAGTATCGATTAAATATGTTTTTCTGTATACTTCTCATCGATTTTTGACCCAAACTAAACAAAAGTAGATTTTTATTTCAAATACAAATTTATTTTAATTCATTGGACAACAAGTTATCAATTAGTCGTTGACTCAATTCTATTGAAATTCAATTCAATTGAAGATATGATCAATACTTAAGAAGTTTTCGGTTATAAAGAGTGAAGAGTGTGAGTGAGTGAGTGAGAGAGAGAGAGAGAGAGGGAGAGAGAGAGAGAGAGAGAGAGAGTTACCTCGTTATTTTAAGTGCATATGATTCGACAATAGAATACAGATTTTATTTCAACAGATATCAGAAAAATGTTTTTGAATGCATGTATTGCAGCAAAAAAACCAATATTTTGGGTTAAGTAAAATCAATAATATTTGAATAATTTTCACGAATCACATGTCTTTCCGTTTTTGTCTAATACTTTTGAGTCACTCTATTAGTTAAGCGTAGAATAACTCCTATTATATAATATTAATAATAGATTTATAGTAAATATTATATATATTTTATTAATATTAATGTCAGTGTTATTCAGTTATAAATATTCAGATTAGAAATAATATGCGATTGAAATTCATTCTCTCGAAAATTAAAACTTTTTCTTTATTTCTTTTGGAGTCATTTCTTTGTTGGAAAAGTTTGTATTTTATGTGTTTTATGTATTATGAAAATGAATGTTCACTCAATGAGAACTGAAATGACGGAAACATTGAATGACTGACAGATTAAAAAGAAGTTCAATAAGAAAGAATTGGCACAAAAAGAAAAGAGTGAACCAACTCTTGCATTAGTTTTAATCGTAATCGTAATTGAATTCGATTTATATATATTTGTGACCAAAAAAGTCAAATGTGACCAAAGATTTGCTAAGAATTTAATAGAATTATTGTTTGAACTGATCGATGAATAGCGACATTTATAGGGAAAAAGGGAACAACAATACAATACAATCTCTAATGTTTATTATAATAATGGGTTTTATTAGTTGAGAAGACTGTATGGGCTGTACTACAACCAGGAATTTTTTAATTTGGATGAATGCTTTTTAATCAATTTCATAGCATTAGAAAGCAGTGCATTGATTGCAAAATAACATTACTTTTTGTTGCATTACTATTCGATCGCTTCTCACTCACTGTTGCTCTACTAAAGCACAACCGACTCACAACTACTCAATCCTTTATAATATTTCTTAGAGTATTTCCCTATTTTAACAATTTTTACTCCGAGAAAAACAGAGAAAAATCTTTATTTAAGACTTTAGCTATTTTTGATCGCTTTTTCTTATATTATGGCAAAGATTCACATAAACTTTAAATTCATTTATTGAAAAATTGATTATCGATACCATTGTATTACAGAATGTGAATCACAAAATTTGAGGCGACGGCACACAAAACATACTGTTCTCTACGGTTAAGAAAAGTCAATATACAACTGCCTCTTAGAAAAGCCGCTTTCGTTAGCAAAAAGAGTAGGAGAGAGGGGGAGAGAGAGAGAGAGAGAGAGAGAGAGAGAGAGAGAGAGAGAGAGCTTATTGGTTTAGATTTTACACGGTTAGACATAACTTATTCTGTAAGACGAAAATATTTTTATTCTTTACGTCTCTTCAATTTTGTTTCGATTGCTTGAATGCGCTATTTTTCACATATCGATAAATATATAGACATATAAATAACATAACAATCACTAGAAATACAGAGAAATAAAAATAAAAGTGGAAATTGTGTTGATCTCAAGTCTAACGCTTTATTATAAGAGAAAAACTAAACGATAATAATTGTTATATTCGTTATATTTGTGCCAAAACTGTTTGTAATTTTGTGATTTTCACCCAAACCTTTATAACAAACTCTCAATGTTTTGATTATTTTCTTTTTCCTCTTTTTATTTGTTTCGGAATTTGACTTAATTTTCAATATTTAAATTCATTATACGTTTGATTATTTGCCTCAAAATAAGTGAATGTGTTTTTGAAGTAAAACTAATTAAATTAGTCATTATTTTATAGTCTAATTATTTCGTGCTTTCGATAAGAGATTTCAAGTATTGAACTGAATCTCAAAGAGAATAACATTTTATAAATAGAATTGAAATCAAAAAATAAAAAACAAAATAAAATGATAGAAATCGAAAGAAACGAAATTGTAATTCAAAGCATTGGTAATGCAAGGCGTGAGTACTGACTCAACTCTAGTAGTAAAAGAGAGAGGGAGAGAGAGGGAGAGAGAGCAGAGACATACCTAAAGCACAGTGAGCTCAATATAATTTCGATCGAACCGAAAAGTTTTCGAACTATTGGAGTGTCACTGGTGCGTAACAAAGGACCTGACTAACAATCTTATGCACTACAATAAAACTGTAAAAGCGATGAGGGTTTCACTATAAAAACCTGTAGAGCTTTGGAAACAAGTTTTGTGTAGCAATAGTGCAGACGTCGTATTTCTAACTCTACGTATTTCTGTTGCTGTAAATATCGACCCATTGAATGACGTTTTCCAACACAACAGACATATACTGCACACAAAACTATTCACTGACTCTTCTCTCCATCACTTCTGCCTCCCTTTTGAAAAGTATGGAATCGAATCTAGAATAGAATGTTTGGCCTCTCTTTTCATTACTTGTAATAATGTGTAACACTTTTACCACCTGTTGTCAAACGACACCTCAATTCTCATTCCTTATTAACATCTTTAATAAGAAGTTTTCAGTCGACACTTATCTTAATTGACATTAATTTATAAATACATCAGTCATTGGAAGAGTTTGTTGAGTCCACTCCAATCAAATGAATAGGTTTGGGGTCTATGTGTTGACCGCAATCACTAATGAGCTTAACTCTAATTAACATCGAATGCAATCAGAATCGAAGGCCAAAACTAATTCAGTTAGAGTTCAAAGAGAGCCCAAAATAGAAATTAGGTCTAACACACACTCTGACACATGCATTCTCTGGCCTACTCTCCCATCACTCTTTGTGTTGAGCATTGAGGGAGGATTCGATGAGTCATTCATTTTGCATACATATCCTCACTTTGCCTATTACTGAGAGCACATCCACAGACCAGTGCGTTCTGAGGCCTCAGCAACAAAGTCTCTCTACCTTTTATAACACATTAGTGCCGGTGTCTGTCGATATTGTCTGCTGTATATAACAAATAAATAGTCACTTCTTAACCTATGTTAGGACAGACCATATTTCTTCACAACTTATATTATCCCCGAACGGAGACTTATTCTGTCCAAATAGCAAGACTTTTTAGAAAAGCTTTAGCGCCGATACAAAGAAATATGTGTTTACAGAGAAAAAAGATCGACATTTTTGTGTAAATATTATATTTTGTGCGAAAAGTGTGTTAGGAATCATCAAATCACTGGTAGTTTATTTAGTCTTTCTATACATACAATGACTATAAGTTAGCACTGCATTAATCAGCACTTAAACAACACTATATTTGAAGGACTGGACGTCTAAAATATCAGTTGTCAAGTGTTCGACACAACAGTTATTCTCTTCTAATGTATTCACATTTTTGACATCACTTTTGTTTATATTTCGTTGTATTTTATTGAACCAAAGTTTGATTTTTTTACGAAAAAATGCAAACTCTCTCACAAACTAAGGAATGAAAGCAAAATGAAAGCACTTTTAAATCGTCTTTTTTTCTCTCTATTTCTAATCTCTTTCGGGTAATAATTGGAAGAAAAGATCAGTTAGTAATCAGTAGTCAATTCATGGGAATCATTGGTTGTCATCAAAAAGTGATGACTTGTTTATCCCTATCACTACATAGAGTATGAGTTCATTATTTGTGTTTAATAGAAGGGCCAGTATTTGGTCTCATTTGTGCCAACGATATCTCATTATTATTGTGGTGTATAACAGAGTGAATGCTATCAATGATATCATTGGTATAATGTTAATGTTGTATACATGAGGCGCTACACCGAAGTGATAGAGTAGTTGGTGTCACTTGACTTGATTTATTATAACCCCTAATCTGGACACTGAATATAGTTAGTCGGCTAACAAGTGATCCGTCTTCGCATGAAATGAACTGAAGAAATATCGCAATTCGGGATCAAAATTGTTCGGAATCTCAGTATTGCCTCACTATTTGACTGAGACTTTCATATTATAACTGATGAAAACATAGCAAACAATGAGACAAAGAGAGAAAAGGCAGAGCACAGCACACAAGTGATGCTCTAATAAGATAAGTAAATGTTTTTGTCGCACAAAATGGTCGGATATGTATTTCACACAAACAGAGTGTCATCAGACAACCGATAATATTCTGAGCACACGAATCCCTTTAGAAACTCTTGGAAATTGTCATTTGGCGCTGGAAATAGTCTACAAATTGCGGACAAAAAATACTTTTTTGGAGGCATTCTATCGATTATTGATTTGCCAAATGTTTTATTGCCGATGACTTATTACTGTTGGCACAACCGTTGCAGTTAAACAGCGCTATGAGTTTAGAGATACAAATGAATTATATGATGTCTGTGTTATTACAAAAGAATATAATTCTTGAGATTATGAACGAATGCAACAATTTTCTAAAGAATGCTATAAATTCCAGTTAAACCTCTTATTATAAGAACATTAAATCAATCTTAAATAGCAATACAAGCTTTGCAGGCAATGGTCACAAAAAATATAATTCTGTTCTCACAATCTATAGCTCTGGCCATCAAATTATTATTGATGTCTATTAGGGATAAATAAATCATTTCGATTATCATTATTTGTATTATTTGTATCACAGCTTTCCTTTTATATATTAAATGCAACAAATTTTTTGCTCAAAATTTAGCTTTATTTTTATATGAATTCAACCAGGATCACACAATTTTCTCAATTGTCTTATCAAATAATTCTCGCCATACAATAAATAACTAATATATAATGAGATTAAAATATAACCATAACTTGTAGTCTATATTCAAAATTTACAAATTTTAGTGTTTTTTTTCTTACAATAAATTTTGTATTTTTTCTAGAATTCAAAATTCATAGTAAACTAACACACAATCAAAAACTTTTACTCATTATTTTACATTTATTTGTATGTTTTACCAAATTTATCCATCAAACAATTTTCATATTATGCACAGATTGTCACTAATTTTACCAGTACATTTTACAATTGTGTTTTTTTATCAAATTGCTTTCTGACATAACTTAAAACAATGAGTAAGCTATCAGTTAAAGAGTTAATTTGATGATTAAGTAGACTTTTGAGAGTATGTAATAAAATATTTTCCAATTAATGACATCTTATATTACTTTAAGCTTATATACACTAATAATAAAAAATTAAAATAATTAGTCAAAGAAAATGTAATAATTATTACTATTTTGTGTCGTTTTTAGTAATGAATGCTATAATTATATCAATTATTTTTAGAGAAATTATTTTGAAAAACTATTGCTCTAATAATTGATTGCCTTCTAATTGATTGATTCACTATAATGAATGTACCTGTACAATTTATTATTGCTCTGCGAATTATTATTGATTGACGAATACTGAGAGGAATTCCAAGAGTTCCAAACAGATTCTTCTCTCAAATAATTTGAGTAATACTTTCAGCGATGCATAAAAATTATTGTTTTCGGTGTTTATCTTACATTAGTTTCAAATGAAAAACACAAAATAGAGCCAAAACTGCGAGCAATTGAATCGATTGTAATCTCAGTGTCTGTGTATTCATTGTGTGCCTCAAATGTGCCTCAAATGAATCCACAGTTTGACGACAAATATTTGATTTTCATTTCTTTATTTAATTCATGTCTATTACCGCCACTGTTTGCTGTCTTTTCAAAAATAATTATCTGAAATAAATTTGTCTCAAATTAAGTATAGCTGTCATCGCATTAAATATGTTTCCAAACGATTCCATTATTTGTTTATTTTATTTCTATTTATTGCAAACAATTTTCAAATTAAATAATTTTCAACTAAAGGCTAATTTTAGAGACAATTGAAACAATTATTTCTTAACCAAATTAAATATAATTCCGGAATTTTCACTGAAATTTCCAAACAATTCAATTGCTTAACATTATATTGAGTAAATTAAGCTAGCACATTCATGAAAAAACTTATACTATTATAGGAAAGTATTATATTCGATGATTGATGTCTAAACTGATAATTTTGAGAAATGCATAGATTCAAAAATGATTGATTACTGAACGACTTATTTGTCATTTCGTTCGTATCTTCAGTTAAAATAAATTTATGTTTTATCGCAAACCGATGAGAGAACAACATATCAAACAAATGATTAGTTCAATGATAGTTCAAACTATAATTAATATTATTATTATTATTATTATCCACACATTTAACAAAAATGATTAAATCATTTCATTCATTCGTCTTATTGTAAAACTGAACCAAAAGACAAACCCAACGGACGGTAATTAGTTTGTGTTTCGATTCATTTATTGCTCAAAGGATTAAGTCAAAAGGTTCACATAAGAAAATGACCATGCAATACTGCAATATTGTGCTAAGTCTTCCTCCCTTTAAAAGCGACCAGCATTTTGTCAATTTGCAACATGGTTCATAAAAGAGCTTGATAATGCTAAAAGAAATAAACTTTATTTTGCTCATGGGTAATTTAGCAAAATTGTAGCAACTATACACTTGTCAAAACACCCATATAGAAAGACCATGTTGCAAAAATAGAAAATGATAGTCGATGCAAGTTTATCGAAATATTTAATAAATGTGTCCCAACTCTTGTAAAGTTGAAGCCATCCCTCCCTTTAGCTTCACTTTTAAATTATATTAAAATTTTGATTTAATTGACTATTAATTGATTGTTTGAATACAACAAAAAGTTTTACTATTTTTGAGTTAATATTTTCGATTTAAGTAAATAATTGGAAGAATTATTGATTGAAATGATTTAATAGAAGCGACTGATTGTATGCACCATTGATTCAGTTTACAATGACCTCCATTTAAATGAGTGATTGTTTTGTCTGTTTTATTGCACAATTATTTTCTAATGACTAAACTTCACATCTTTTCCAATCATTTGATTGAGAGATGAAAAGACAGGGCAGAGATGGCAAAGGATTTCTCACAAAAATAAACATTTAATGGCAAATATTGGCTCATTTTTATTGGAATTTTGATTAAAAACCAATTATTGCTCAAAACTTAATGGAAATTTGAATTTTGATTTAATCGAGTCTCGTATTGAGTTCGGGTAATGACTAGAATAGAGGATTGCATCTGAGCCCAGCCATTCATTCATATGATAGTAAAGAACAATCATATTCTGAATTTCATGAGTCAATTAATTATATAATGTATAGGATATATGTGTCGCTCGAATTATAGCTATAGTTTTATCAATTAATCGCATGAATTATATATATTTGATATCAGTTTCTATTTACAAAATGTTTGATACCATACAATACCAGTAATAGTAATCGATAGCAAACGGTAGTGAAAACAAAACAATTGAATCGAGAGATTTATAAACAGAAGTTATTAATCTCAGGATAAATATTGCAATATTTACAACTATTTTTATTACCTGAATAAATAAAATATATATATCTATATATGACTATAATGTTTATATACTCGATGTTTGCTCTAAGTATCAATAATTCTAAAACTGTTCAGTGATTGAGATGTAACGCAAACTTCAGACAAGAGCTAATCAAAGGAATGACTGACAAAACAAAATTATTTAAAAAATGAATTATTGTTGACTAGAAATAAAGTGATTGATTTATGGACTAATTTCTTAAAAAATGCAAATATAGTGTTCGAGTAATATATTTATTGCCTAATATTTAATCGACAATAAAGAAGAGAGAGAGAAGCAAAGCTCATATTTATTATAAAAGCGGTAATGACTGCCCACAGATCAAACCCGTAGACAATTCAAATCCACTATTGAGCTAATAGTGAACCGCATAAACACGAACTTTGTATGAAAATTGCATTACAGTTTGGATGGGCCTACAGTTTGTGGGCCAATGGTTGTGCCCGTATTAGCTGTAGACGAAAATTAGTTTCTCCTTAAAGTAGGCAAACCTTTACATTATATAAGAGTTTTTATATATTGATATTCGAGATGAGAGTGAGAGCAACATTTGTTTAAGCAGAACATTGTTGCTCACAACCAGTGCTGTGCTATGACTTATCGTAAGCTATCAATTTTGACCAAAAATAAGAGCGTAGTTAAGAAAATAATGGAACCGATGCAACACAACTCACAAAAAGGTTATGCCAGGAATGAGATAAAAGATAAGGACTAATGAAACTCAGTTTACAGTTGGGCTATAATACAAGCAATGACTCGAACACAGTTAGAGTACATCTCATGAATCAGATGCACCTAAACTACTGTATACTGAGAATACATACATACAATATATGAGAATATATATAATACTCATAGAATAATAAGAGTTTCAAAAAAATTCGTTCGCTTTTATTATTTTTAACTCAAATAAGAGTTCAACAGATTTTTATTATTCAAAATATATATGAAAATCACTATTCAATTTAGCATGATCATTCTTTCTTATAAATATTTAATCAGACAAATATCAAAAGTTAAATCATTATTTCTTAAGCAAATTAATAATGTGTGTAAGATCATTTTAGTCACTTTTATTGTTCTAGATATCAAGTCAATTATTAACTAGCAAAATATTAACCTTCTCTAACTCAAATCTATTGTGTTTTTATTCTAGATACTATTAAAATTCTAGATCTATGTTAGAGCATAATAATAATTTGTGCTTGTCTCATTATTTATTGATAATTGAGTAGAATGATCATGGCACCATAAAAATTTCAAGTAATGATGTTTTCTTATATGCTTTAGAAAATTAAAATGGTTTCAGACTTTCAGACGTTTTTCAGTTATTCAGAAATAAAAGGAATATTTTTTTGAAACTCTTATTATTAAAATTTGTTTTTCGTAGAAAAAACTTAGCGTTAAGTTAAAGGAGAGAATACTGTATTTTAACTGCAAGTATGCGTTCAAATGCATGGCTTATGAGGCACGTCATCTTTTAAACATATAGTTAAGCACTAGAAGAAGAACAGAACCAAGAAAATAGTCAAATGTTTTTATGCAATACTAATGTAATTTAGTTTTGATAGTTTATGTGTTATTACACCTGAAGTTCACATTATTAGCGTTGCGTTTGTTTAATGGATTAAATCAGGCGCTGATTCTTAAATATTACATAAATTATTTGCACAGTTTTTACTGTAATTGCAGAGAATGCAGTACTGACTGCTATTAAGGAAGAGCTCAGATTAGGTTTGGTAGTCATCCATCGGTGGCCTCTCCTTTATTCTACTTTCATTTGGATATTCGGTCGTTGAGGCAAACGAGTGAATGACTCACATTGAGAGCCGACTCCGGCGTAATGTTTGATACTTCTGTTGGAAACACTACTATTGCTGTTATTATCGCTCGGATTCATTATGACTGGTATGTGTTCTGCAGGTGAGTATGGACTATGAGGTGAATGTAATGATCGGGGAGACCCCGTTCGAGGTGTGGTGGGCGCTGGCGATACTGATGATGAGTTAGGGCTGTTGGGCATTGAGGCCACTGAGTCTTTAAAACAGGATGACTCATAGTGTTTGTTGAGGTATGACTTTAGTGCAAACGATTTGTTGCATCGCTGGCATCGGAAGTGTTTGAAAGCGCTGTGGGTTTGCATATGAGCCCTAACACAACACATAATATATGAATCCATTTATTAGATTTCAATTTATAAATATATGGAAGACTTTCGGATGTTTTTATAAATATATTTTTGTTCTCTAATATAAAAGTGTCGATCATTTTCTGATTATTCAAAACATTTGTTGGCAAAACTTTTCCTCAATTATACCGAAAATAATAAGTTTTACCTCAGGTTTGATCGATCGGCGAATGCTTTTCCACAGTGTGCGCACCCGAAAGGCTTTTCTCCGGTATGAGACCTCATATGACCCTACAATGAGTTAAGATTTATTAAATCTGTTTAATGTATAAATTCGAAAATGACGTGCAATGGCTTTGGAGAGTACCTGTAAAAGCCACGGCCGGGAGAATGCCTTTCCACACGCATCGCACTTATGGCTCAAATTATGTGTTAGCTATGAATGAGAGGAGTAATGAAAAATTAATAATTCACTAAATTTTAAGCGATTATATCACAACAAATGAGAGCACTTACCACATGCATAGCCAGGGCAGGCATACTCACGTATACCTTTGAACAGGTCGGGCACTTCTTTGCCAATTGTGAATCAGGGCTTCGATGTGTTTGTTTGTGTCGGGACAAATTGGAAGAAGTGGCGTAATGTTTACCACATTCTGTGCACGTATAGCGTGCCCTCTCTTTGGGCTCTGGTGGTGTAGGTGCGGTGATATTCTGATTCTGAGTGTTTCTTCTTCGGGATCGGCCATCACTTATGAAAAAGGCATCGTATGTATAGTTAACCGTTACGTTTGACTTTGAACTGTTCGAGTCGTCCGCTTTATTACTGTTTACGTTGATATCAGAGTTAACCAGAGAAACGGTCGAAGCGGACGATTCTGGTCGTTGTGGAGAAAGTGGTGTCTGTGCCGGTTGTAATACATGAAGGGGTTGTTGTAATGACAGTAATTCTTCGCAATTATTTATATTTTTATTTGTCTTTTTATTGCTTAAATCTAATTCCTTTTCGTGTGCGGACTCGTCGCCAATCGATGTTTCATGACCTGAGCTTTTGTCGTGTACTTCTTGTCGATGGATATACCCTATAGTCGTAAATGAAAACAAAGCATTTCAATGAAAATCTCAACACAAAAACATCAAATTATTTATTCAATAATTTTAGTCAATAGTTTCACAACAAAAAAGTTTATTATAATAACACTTATTCTCAAAAATACTATTTATGGAAGAGTTGAGAGCAATATATCGTTTGTCTCTTTATTCTTATCATCGCTTTTAATAGTCTTTTGGATAATAAACGCCATTCAATTATATGAAGGCATTAAACAACAGGTTTCTCATGAATATTGAGTCGGTTCCTGACTCTCGACTCATGTCTTGCATTTTGTCGAGTGTTCTGTATATTAGATTTTTTAAAATAGACTTCAGTCACACGAAAATTGATTTCATATGAAGAGTGAATACTCTGAATATCAGACGACAAGACTTTACGGCC
The DNA here is from genome assembly GCA_034700165.1 of Galumnidae sp. Gr-Ori-00277. Taxonomy (NCBI): domain Eukaryota; kingdom Metazoa; phylum Arthropoda; class Arachnida; order Sarcoptiformes; family Galumnidae; species Galumnidae sp. Gr-Ori-00277. Next base: position 8,817 of record JAQIXI010000131.1, on the reverse strand, counting down.
CGACAGTCAGTATTTCAAATCATAATTAATCTTTAAAATTGATTTTCCATTAAAACTGATAAAAACAGTGAAAACATTTAAGTGAGAGAATTATTAAGATAAATGTCTTCACTTATTTATTGTAAAACTCTGGAAATTAAACTATTTTTTATATAATTAACGAAAAGCAAAATAAAATTAACTGATAATTGCAAATAAAGAATAAAGAAAAGAGATAAGCAAAAAGTTGCTTGCTCACTTTTTGAATGATATTTTTAAGAAATATTTTGTTAAATTTATTATGAATTTTGAGAATAAGAGGAAAAATATGTTTATATTTGAAACTGAAAATTAAGTTCACTGGAAGTTCCCAATCATTACTTGAGAGAAGCGATAAATATTTGGCAAAACTTTGTATTCTTATCAGAAAATATATGAAAATATAAATGGTTTAAGAATTAGAGTCTCATTTCGGTGACAACACTTATGAGCTTTTATTAGATACCAACAAAAATCACTAAAATTTATGTAAATGATGGCAATATTCCCTCTTTTTTATCAGAAATATACACGATTACAGTTAGTACTAATATAACCAGAATTGACTTTTCATCGTTCGTTAAATAAGAATAAAAGAGTTGAATATTTTTTGTAATTATTTGAGAAAAACAAATTCAATGAATTTTACTCTGAATTGATTTGAAATGTCGAACAGTTTTTAGTTTGGTTTTGGAATCCCCGAACATTTTACTACTTATTTGTAAATATAAAAGTGAAATATTATATGAATGTTCCCGAGTGTTTTCACTGTATTTTAGCTAGGCCAATATTTTCAAACATCTATATTCCTTTGAAACATATAAGGCATAAATTTATGCACATTTATGCACCACTATATTCTCCCTCAGCTATTATTTCATCAGTAATACAACCAATTTATTACCGGAGTTGATGTCAATCCTTATTTTCTCTGCAATAAAAACTAATATAATTTTGTGGAAATATTTTCTTTTAGAACTAAAAAAATCCTATTTTGACCACAAATGAACTGAAATTTGTTTCGTATGAAAATTCAATTATTTCCCTCTTTTATTGATTGCATTTAATATTTAAAAAATAATTCCTTTTCCCTCTTTTGCTCTACAAATAGTTTTGATATGAGAGTACAAGTTTGGTCATTTTGTACTCCATTATAACTTTTCACAATTCGTTATAAATGGTTTTGACTAAACTTATTATAAATTAAAAGCAGGGATGGCGAAAGGGGGAATCCCGGAATACCCCCTAGGACCTGAAAATCGGCAAAATATCCCCCCTAGGAAAAATCGGACCCCCTCTCGAGAAACGGAGCCCGCGCTTCGCGGTTTTTCGAAATTTTTGAGAAATAATTGTAAAATAATACGTTAAAAGTGGTATTTAGATGTTTTTTGTTAAAAAAAATCCATAGAATTTCATCATTTTTAAGGTATTTTATCAAAAAATAAGACCAAAAATGAACCATTTTGGTCAAAAAACTTGTAATTTTTGACAAAAAATGCTTTTTTCTTTAACTTAGAAGCTTTAATTTGATTATTATAAGATATTAATAAAACGATTTATATTTAAAAACTAGTAATTTTGCAGGTAATTTCTGAGGTCTTACCAAAAGTACACGATTTTGACCAAAATACCCCCCTAGGAAACCCCCTAGAGTCGAGTTCATTCGCTATCCCTGATTAAAAGTATTTTCAAGAATTATGCCTTAAATTAATATTTGGTTTTTCATTGAATTTGTTTGGAATAGTCTTATATTGTTTGGAGTATTAATTGAAAAGCGATGGATATTCTGGAATAAAGAGCTATTATTGTTATATTTAAATCAAATGAAGAGAAATGGTTTAGAGTTTAGGATTCAGTAAAGACTGCCAAAAGTGAATGCGATCCCACCCTTAAGAATGATATATCGTTTTATTCATGGCTTTAGAGTGGAGTCCAATGAGGTATCCTTTGCTGAAATTGGAACATATCTTGTTTCTGAATATCATTATCTTTTATTTACCCCAAATAAGAGTCGATGCAATTCGACCACATTTTCATCTTAAGAAGCGAATGATTGAAGATATTTGTGTTTGTTTTCAGTGAAAACCACTTCGTGAGGAACCATTACTGTGGACTTTACTCTTCAAAACAGACTAAATTAGGGACTCTGGACTCAGAATAGGATCAGACAAACAATCAAATTAAAAGTGACCTAAAACTTTGTCAGAACCAATAAATTAATTGATTTCTATTTATTAATTAAGTTTTGCACGCAATCCATAAATATATTCAGGAGAACAGGTATTTCACTAATAAAATGGCAAAACTTATCTGACATCATATGAAAGCAACAATATTTCATCTTTTTATCAGAGTTTTCCCTTTTATGGCCTCAAAATTTAAATTTAAGGTCATTTAGTAGAACTTATAAACGAATTAAACCCTTGAAAACATTCTTATATATATTTTTCTCTTTTTGTAGGTTTTGAGCACAGATTTATTGTTATTATAAATTCTATTAAAAAGATATTAGTAATGATTTTAGTAATAAAATAACAAAAAAATTATTTCATATTTGCGTTTCTTTGGATTTAAAGCCTTAGTTTAGCCTTAAATCTAATTTAAGAAAATGTCTGACATTAGTGATGGCACGAAATGTATTAACCAATCAATATATTAATCGCACGAATCGTATTCATCGGAAGAGATGGTCGAATCAGTTCTGGTGGACAGACATTAGTAGTATTAGAATCCACAAACAGAGCTATAGAAGAGACAGAAGAGAAGAGAAGGGAACAGAACAGAACAGAACAGACACGCAAAATATGTGAGATATTAAAATAATATCACAATATTTGTAGTCATGTTTTTTACATCTATAAGCGTAGTGTCTGTTAGTGTCTGTTTTCGTGATACCATTGCTATACAACAGTTCAGCTTTTATTATATAATACAATCATTCTATCATAATATCAAACAAAAGTATTGCAATTTCCCCCCTTTTCTATGCCTCTAATAATTGGCTGCATTTGTATAATATGATCGAATTGTCAAAATAATGTCAGCTCAGGATAAAAAGCAAAGAAAATCTTGGAATTCCTTTGCTCTGCACAATACCAATGAAAGCCTAACCATTGAATGCCGACAGTTAGCAAAAACGCGAATTCCTTTTCTAAACAATATCTAAACTGAAAGTGACGTAAAAACAGAAGAGTTTTCGTCGACACCAGAAATGGATTGCATTTGAAATTTAGTTTAAATAATAGCTCACAATATATTCATATAATTTAGTTTAAGGTTTTTCTCATCAAATATCACATTATTTTCTGCACTGAATATATTAGAGAATGAAAGAGTGGCTCAGCAGGTGTTACCTATCATACGAACCGGAGCTGCTTTTCAATGCAAGGGATGCCGTTTATCTGACAACTGGGGGTCTTCACCAGTGACCACATACTAAGTAAAAGGATAGTGAAATCCGTTCTTTATATAAGTTGTGAGCCTTTTTTCTTCACTACAGCAACAGTTGAGGAATCGGCTCAAGTGTTCAACTGATGAGATTCTGGTCCGACTGACGTGTGTTTCACTGATTAAGAAGATTTAGAACTCGAAACAAGTCTAGAATAGATGTAACTTTACTTCAGCTTTACTTCACTATTCTTTATATGAATTTAGTTGAGAAAAATAAGAGTACATTGTATGGAGCCCTTGGCTCTGAATATTGGCTCTACTATACTATACATCTAAACTAACTATCCTTCTGGCGCTTCGATGATACTTCTGGTTAATACTTGTTTAACGAGAAATGCCTATAAAACTGACTAATAATGCGAAACATCAGTGGCTATGAGTTTCAGTGTTGGGATCAAACATACTTTTCTTCTGACATATGCGGGTAGAGATGTATCTCTAATAGTAATACAATATTAGTGTTATTATCAAAGAGCAATCTATCCCACATAGATTTTATACTTAAACATTGACTAACTTTTATTACTTAATATAAATTTACTTTTGAGTCTTTTTCTCAATTGTATAAACACTTGTTGACACAATTCAATGAACGCATAGATATAATATAATATATATATTAAATATTAGAAGAGATACTATTATACTATATATGACTGTTTTGTATAGCTTTCAGTAGTGAACAGTTATATTAAGCATTAATCTGTTCAGTAATCCATTCTATTGTAGAGTCATTTTTCTCTAACATAGAAATAAGTTGAATAAGTTGTTGCACTGGCGATAAAAGATTGCTCGTAAAATCACGGCACAGCATAGTTGCATAGTGTGTATGCATTTGATGGTATTTGTGCTAAAGAATAGCTGCGAATAATGTGTAGTGCTTTTGTAGATATCGATATATGGCTACATATATGTGTGTATATATAGATGACATATACACTAAATTACAGTATATATACGTTGTATAGATCGCAATACAGTTTGTACTCAACAGTAAGTTATATGTGTTGAACTCAGGCTAAAGGCACGAACTGGGCTTACTTTTCTCGGCGCTGGCAATAGAGACAAACACTGGCAAAACTGCAATACTCGTAATCCATTCTCTGTCAGATAATAGCATATTTTAAATGATAGGATTTCGAAGAGAAAAGAGAGTTTCAAAGGTTTTACATCGTATGAGACGTGTTTGCTATGAGTCTATGATTCGCTGTCTATGATAATAATGTGCTTATTTTGTGTTCCTCTCCCAATACAATACCATTTGAATCTCTACCGACTTTTTTCTCTATTACACAATATTCTGACGCAAAATGATATAAAGTCTCAGTTTGTAAGACATGTGTAATACCTCATAAACCTTAATCGTACTTATTTTCAACTTAAAAGTTATTGCTATAAGTCTTTTAATAATAAATTCTCAAATAACTTGTTTTACCGCAACTGACTTCAATTGTTGAACATTTCCAACAGCAGTAGCTTTTGTTGGCAATCAATAAATTATAAGAGTACCTAGATGCTATAACTCATTCAAATTATTTCATTAAATTTATTTTTTGTTGTTTTGTTTGTTTTTTTCAATTTATATATTTTATTAATAGCAGTCCATTAAAGCCTTTGAGTAATGAGAGATATTTTTAAAAATTGCGACATTAAATCATTTTCTTAATTGTCACTGGAAGTAGCCAAGGCCTTTTGGGAATTTAGTTAACAAGTACAATGAATTAGCCAAGAAATCGAAAATGACAACTCAAAGAACACTTTTCTCATCGGAATTTTTTTCCTAAATATCAGAGATATTTAAAGATAGAAATACTCAGTTTTGACGCCTCAAAGACTACTTTCCGGTATAACACGACTTCACAAAACCAATTAAAAGGATTTTTATTTATTCTAATTATTGGTTCTTATATTTAATAAGAATATCTTTTAAATGTTACTAATATTATAAATGTGCTTGCTTCAAATTCATGTGATGAATTACATGATCACTAATGATATATTTTAAATACATTCATATTCAAATGTGAAACTCACAAACCAAAGTGTACTAGCATCTATTCTAAATTAGTTACTTGGTTAAATATAAAAAGTTGTGACTCACCATTGTAACAAAAGTTGAGGTAATTTGGAGATTGATTGGAGGGTGAAGTTTGTGGACATGGACTAGGTGCTGTTTCGCCCTCAGTAGGACTCGAAGGCTGTTTGTAGGACCATTTGGGTGCATGATCAATTGGGTGTTTGGCTTTCTTGACTAGAAATGAGCGCGGCATTGTCTGCACAGGTGGGACATTGGATCTGATGCCAGTAATCTCCTGAAATCCTACTGACGACTCACTTTTCTCTCTCGCACTCAATCTCTTTCAGAGCAATTCGCTGAATGGCAGCGCGGGAACAATACCCACAAAGTATATCCAAGAATTGTCAGACCATTTAGAGCATGAGCACAACTAGAGCTCTCTCTCTCTCTCTCTCTCTCTCTCTCTCTCTCTCTCTCTCTCTCTCTCTCCCTCTCCCACATTAGAGTCTGCACATTGTGCTACTTGTGCTGAATTGCCGTCAAATAAAAATTGATAAAAAAAAATCTTTTTTAGTATTAATATAATTGAAGAAAAATTGTGATAACTTTGTAATACTTTGAATCCCTTCTCATAAAGTTTCCAATGATTTCAATATTTTGTGTGTCGATCATCACATTTGCGAAACTACTTCTCATAACAAACAGTAAAACTTTTTTTGTTAGCAAACAAAGGATGCAAAATATCAGTCGCTTCCAAAAAAACATTAATTTTGAGTCTTTTGATAATATATGCGCTAATTTATGCAAATACTAAATGTATTTCTTTTGTAAATATACATATCTCTAGACTTAGAGCTCTAATGATATTCATAATTCTTTATTAAAATATTCAAAACATTTTTCATTATTATTATTATCCAATAAGATATCTGTCAAACAGTCTTTTCATATGAAAAGGAGTGAAACGAACACCGATTCTTACTTTTGGTTTATTTTTGACTAATTTCACAATTTATATTCTGCAAATTAAACTGATCTACTTAAAAAAAGACTCACTACTCAACAATATTGTCTAAAGGGTAGACAACGCTCTAAACTTTACAATCAAATCAATGAACACTTCTTCAGTTATTAACGTTAGACTCAAATACTTTAAAATAATTTTTATGGCTTTTAATAATTAATTATATATTAAAGTAAATTAATTTAAAAGTTATAATTTAGAGGAATATAAATGAGTCATTAAAACTGAATCTTGCCAAATTATGGGAAATGTGAATAAGAACATTCGATTGTTGCTCACCTTGTTACATTATAGCTTTAAGTAAAATTTCTTTATCGAATTTTATAGCAAAACATATAAAGTCTTTTTTAGATGATTTACTTTTATTATCAAAGAAACATTTTATCATGCAAATATGAATACTATTGATCTGTTTATAAAGGTTTTAAAATAGCATGAACAGTTTTAGTTTATAATAAGTTATTTTTTTATTCAGATTAATTATATTTAATTTAATTCAATATTTTGAAAATTTTCATTTAAAAAGTGTTTATATTTATCAATAACTTATCTTTTATTGTCTAATAATTAGAATAAATTCATTATTGAGTTAATAGTCATTAATAATATAAAAATAATTTTATTTATACATGACTTGAATGCTCGGCCTTTTGTGGTAAACTCAGGTCAACACAATTCGTATAAATAAAAAGTTAATTATTTTTATAAATTTAACTTGATCAAAATTATGTCTCAATTTGTAAGAAAAATAAAAAATATTTGAAATTTGAATTTATATTCACCTTGCTTTAGTAACTCATATATATTGTCGATTTACGTCATTTCAAATTAGAATTGGGTCACTATTACCAAGGGAAATTTACTCGTTTGTTAAAAAAGCAAAGAATTCAAAAAAGAAATGAAAAATTAAAAGTGAAACTCAAACTCAAATAATTAAAATTTTAATTAAAATGACTCAAACTTACCCTTTTCTGATCTATCATTGAAAGTACCATGGTAGTCTATCCCATTTTTGAATAAATTTCATTTAGAATTAATGTCTTTAACTATAACTGACTTCAAAGTATTTTTTGATTTAAATTTTGAGGAAAATTTGAATTCAATTAATTTGTTTTTTCTTTCTATGAGGAGGTCTTCATTTGAGGGATGAGTTAAAGGCTAATATAGTAGAGCCGGAAATGTTTGTGCTATGAGCTACTGATCCATCCATTATTCTGAGTTAACAAGAAATTTATCAGAAAATCACAATATTGGGTCATTTTTGACGCTTTAGTTACGTATAAAACATTAGATTAACCAAAAGGAAAGAAAAATAAGAAAAAGCGGAGAAAGTGTTGAACTGTTTGCACAAAATATGAAATTGTTTGCACTGAATATATTATATTATAATAAATTAAATTAAATAACCAAATAAAAAGCGTAACGCAAACAGAGCTCTGAGAATAGACGAGTCGTTGATCTGATTAAAAGCTCAAACAGTATTTGATTGTTTGGTTTTATCTGATAAGTGATAACTTGTGACGAAATATACGCCAAAATATCAAACAAAATATTATATAAGAAAAAATTGAACCTTTTTTGTGTGTCTTTCACTTTCTGCTTATATTTTAATTTATTTGTTGGCATCTCTTTTCATCTGTGCTTCAACTTTAAGAAAGAGATCAATTTAGGCCACTCTTTCACTACTCTCTAATATAGTAGTGAAGAGAGCACTGCAGCAAAACTGCAAAACTGGTGTCTTTGTATAGATTTAATGTTCATCAATAAATGGTATTCAGTGCTGATGGCAATGATGGCAATCTCTGCTCTGGCAGTACACCAGTACTGGCAATGCTCGGCACTGTTCTGGCAAAGCGTCTTCTGATCAAAACTGCTTGGATTCTCATTTTTGGTCTTTTGTGTGTCAAAAGTAAAAGAAAAAAAGTTAAGCATTAATGTGATCCACTTTTTGTGTGCAGTTCATCCTTTTATTCCTCCTCCTTCTCGTGACTGTGCGCTACACTTTTGCATTGAATTTGTGCAACAATTGCAGACGCATTGCAGCACTCCATACACTTTTGTTTACAGACGACACTCTTTTTTTGAATAACATTTATATGAGTTTGAATGCAATACAACTGAATTAAGTAATTAAGTTGTGCTCACATTTTGCGTCCATATTAGAGCTTGGTCGAGTATCCCGGGTACCCGGGTCTCGACCGGGAATTGGATTTCTCGATCTCGATCGGGTACAGTCGAGAGTCTCGAACGAGTCTCGAGTGATCCAAAATATTTTAAAATGCATTACAGATATAATATTAAATCAATT
>JAQIXI010000130.1:0-34382 GCA_034700165.1 Galumnidae sp. Gr-Ori-00277 | reverse complement strand
TAATTAATTAGTTTTTATCGTTTCTGTAAACTTAAGATTTCATAAGTTTTGAAACAATTCATAACACTGTTTATCATTATTTATCAAATATATATTAATTTAACTAGATTATATTATTAAAACTATAGATTTACAAGATTAAAAATTAACTAAATTTTAATAATTTGTGCCTTAAATAACATTTGGTTGACATTCTTTTATTACTTTTTATTTAATAACTGGAGATTTTTATTCTGTTTTATTATTAATCTCTAATTTTTTTTATAAGTATCACAAAAAAGGATTAAATGCAAAACCAATGAAATAAATTTGGAAATTAGGGCTAATTTATAATTTCCTTAGAATTTAAATCTATGTCAAATAAGTATTAATTACTAATAATTTATAAAACTTTCCATAAATTAAATTCTCTACAAATACTTTATTATCACAAAAAAGTCTAATAAATGACTCTTCGTATGAGAATTACTACATATCGTAGACAATTTTAACGAATTTTTAAAATGTTTAAATAAATATACCTAAAAGTACTTTTCCAAATTCAGCAAATGATTAAAAATAGCAAGGTTATGTATCAGAGGAAATTAATGTAATTCTTCTTTTAATAGTTAGACAGAACTCAATTTAGCCGCTATTCTGAGACTCATTTTCAATAAAATCTTATTTCTATTAATTTGAAAACAAAACCATAAAAGCAAAGACACAAAATATATTCCTTTAAATTTCGTGATTTTAATAAATGTTTTTCGTGACTTTAAATATAATTCAATGTTAAGTATTTAAAAGAGAATCACTTAAGTTATGGAAAACACATTGAATTCACTTAGAATTTGATTAAATCTTAGATTTAAAATAAAAAAGTGATTATATTTTATTTCAATCGAATAAATAAATACAACAATAGTTTTCTATTATTTAAAGTTAAATGTTTTTTGAATCGATGCTCATTAACAGCGAAATTAATGACGAATATCATTAAATTGAAGGTAGATTCTACCAGATTATAGTTTCTCATTATAATTAATTAATGATTTATAGATCTAAAACCGTTAATTAATTAAAATGAATTCCTTTAAAGAGTACGAAATTTTAATGCATAATATATAAGACCTCAAAAAAAGTTTAAATAACATTTCAATTCAACTCAAATTTCATTCGCAGTTCAAATGTTAGCAAAATTTGATAAACAGTTTATAAATATTAGTTATTTGTAGCCAACAATTAAACCTCAAAAATAACGGAATACTATTAATATCTTTAGAGTAAAGCTTTCGATATTTTCATATAAAACAGGACTTCCCTGAAGGCCACCAAAATTTATATGAACTTATGTCAAGATTTTTGCCTAATTTAATGCAAATCAATTCAAAGAATTTTTTAATTAAATATTAGATCAAAAAAAAAATCTCTATTCGAGAAAAATTAATTAATGGTTTTAAAATGTAAAAGAATGATGTGCTCAGAAAAGAATTAAAAAGCTCAATTTTAGTAGTCTTTAATAGAATTGAAGAGATTTCATGTAAATTTAGACAAAATATATGAAAAATAGACAAGATAAAAATTACTTATGAATTGAAAAAATTGTACTTGTTAAATATTAAATATAAATAAATAAAAATTTATTTCTTTAATAAAAAGTTTATTTGCTTAAAGACTGTAATTTGTTTTAGATTTCAAAGTTTTCATTTTTCCCAAAATACTAATAAAAGCAGAGATGGCTAAACTAGTCGACCTCAGAGGGTATCATGGGGGTATTTTGAAAATTACTAAAATCGCTATAAATCGCATTTTAGATGGTTTTTAGGTGTTTTGGTTATAAATACATACAATTCAATCATATTTAACGTATTTTATCACTTTTGATGCATAAAACTAAGAATTTTTGATAAAAATGACTTTTTCCAATATTGAAAAAATCTAAGTTACGAAAAAAGCACTCTAAAAACTGTAAATTTGACGTTATTTTTGTTATGTTTTTTTTGGTTTGTCTTAATATTTACAGCTATTTTACTGATTTTTCACTAATTTTTTCGATTTTTCGCAATTTTCCCTTGATTTTTCTCCTCTTTTCTATATGGGGTCCTCTGGCTCTCGTCTCATGGGAGGGGGGTATTTTGAGAATTTTTCGTCTCAGGGGAATCTTTGAAAGATACGCCCCCTTCTTAGCCATCTCTGAATAAAAGTAAAAATTTAGTCTAAATTTTATTTTAAAAATTATATTTTAAATTAAATTTAATAATAAATAATTAGTTAATAAAATAATTAGTAATAACTTATTAGTGATCACAAATTTCTTTCATTTCCAAAATCAACTAGAAAGTTTCTCAAAATTTTCTCTTAATTCTTCCCATATATTTTATTTTAGTGAGAAATTTCTAGAAAGTTTCTCACTTAGAAATTTCTTATTTTGGATCTCTAATTGTTATTCACTAATTATTACTAATAAAGTGAATAATAAATTGTTAGATATGTGTTTGTATTGAATCAATTCTTACACTAAAATCAACAAACATTTCGATTGTCTCAACAATTATTTCGAATTCACTTAATCGGCGTTTAATGCTTTGAATTGAGTGAATTCGAAATAATTGTTGAGACAATCGAAATGTTTGTAGATTTTTAGTGTAATTCACTTTACTTTTAAATATTTTTTAATCACCAATAAATGATTTAATTCTTTTTTTAATAAAATCGTTAAACTTTGTATTCCATCTGAATTAATTTTATCTTAATTTTATTGATCTTGCTATATTAGGTCAGCGCTATTTTCGTAAGAATAATTAGTATTTAACAATTCAAATGAAATGTGAATTTTATTACCATTAATGTAATGATCATTAAGTGAAGGCTAAGTATTTTATCCGAAATGTTTTCATTTGAATTCAAAACATTTGTTATCGATTCGAAACTTATAGCAAATGAAAAGTTTGTTTAAGTTAAAGTAATATCCATCTAAAAATGATCTAGTTTAAATATACTTTAAGTATTCAATGCGTTACCAAATTAACTATTATTTAGAATAAAGAATATTAACTAATCATTGGAACTATTTATCAAATTTTAAAATACTGTTTGAATACAAAAGAAAAATACTGTTTTGATATCCTATTTATAACATAAATTATTTGATGACATAAATGGCATAAAAACAAATTTATTTTTAGAGTATTTGAAAGAAATCGATATAAATCAATGAAATGTCAGACTAACCTTCGGTATATTTACCAGTGATTAGGTTATCTTTTAAGACTTAAGAGTCTTAATCATAAGACTCGTAAATAATTAAAGAAAATTTTTGTTATTTAATCGCATTCTGTGCTAACATTACATTACCACACATTTTAAATTCAAAATTTTCTTAAAAGTTTTTTTTTCATTGAATAACTTTTATTGAATAACAGTTCAAATAATTTTGTCATATTTTTAAGCGGCGCTAAAATGAGTCAAAACTTAAAATAATTTCACATAATTTTCAGACTTTCATAGCTTTCGTTTATATGTTTTTAATGTTAAAAAGTATTTCCAGATTTTTTACTTTAAGGGCAAACATTGCAAACAATAAAACTTTTATTTAAAAGAAAGACATAAGTCGTGCATATTTTCGACCTTCCAGACTCTTGGACTATTTTAAAAATAATTTTTGCTTTTTTTGCCTCATTTTGAACATAACTTTATCAATGTTATACTTGGTACTTGGTCAAAGACTGTCTTAAGTTTACAGTTGTTAACTTTGAGTAAATTTGATAAAATAAAGTTGAAATTTGAACTTCACTGCAAACAAATTATAAATTATTAATAAAATATTTGATTCATTAATAATTTATTTAATGGAGAAATACTCACAAATATTAATACATTACTTAGACTCCAGTATTCAAAAGTAATTTAAAATGAATTTTGTGGGATTAGATACCCTTGCTATTTTATCTAAGTAATACCAAGTAACACGAAGGTATATAAGTTATTATATAACTTATTTCCAGTTATTCAAATGTTTTGACAGAATTTCATTAAAAATTCATAAAATAATTTAATAGTCATATAGTTTTAGTAATTATGAGTTTATTTTAATTTAAAAAATTCTAATTTTGCGATAATTGAAGGATAAAATCTTTCTGATTCTTGAGTTATCACTTTTTTATTTGTTTTGACAATGACTTCACTTCAAGGAATTAGACTTAAAATAATTTAATTTAACCTTGATTCTATTTTCTCATTAAAAACTCTTTATGTAAAAGTGTCAAAATAGAGTCCATAGGATCCTTCAACTATTAATAACTCTATACTCTAATAATATCTAATGAATTTAATGAGTCTATTTTAAAACAAAGTTGAACATGGACACCTTTCTTCCTTTTCACACTTTTCATTCTTTACCATAAAAGAAATGGACAAAAATGATTTTAATAGTTTCAATAGATTTTTAAATACTTTTTTAGAAAAATTTGATAAAAAAATTATTTAATAAGAAAAGCATTTTCTCTAATTATATTTACATTATTTTTCCAATTTTGTATTGACTTAATAATTAAGTTTTCATAACTTTTTCTTTAAAATATTCAATTCACGACTCATTTAAATACAAACATTTTAAACATATTTACATATATTGTATATAAATATTTGTTTTATTAATAAATTACTTTTAAATATATTGACGTTTAACTCTTCAAACATTTTTTATATGACAAACAAAAGTTGATAAATGTTTGCGATTAAGTGATTATTGACTGAATTACAATTAAATAATAGAAAAGGTGCAATAAGTAAACTTAAACAAAGATTCTTTATTCAAGCAACATTTTTTTTATGTTTCACAAATCGAAAATATTGTCATAAGTCTATGAAAATTTTGAAATGATTTCTAATTTTTTTTCTAAAAATAATTTTTTTCACTAATTTTCTCCACTTTTTTTTCAAATTCATTAAAATTTTGGTCCATTTTTTGTGTGAAACCGGAAGAAAACCATTTCTGAAATTTTTGATTGAAACTTGCAATTTCTATTTTGGAAATGTTAAGGTCGAGGACCTGCGCATCACTGGAAATATTTTCGTCTACTTATTGGAAGTTATGTTTTATGAAGTGATTCAATGAATGAAATTTAAAGTGCATTTCAAATGCGGAAGATATCCATTGATATAACAGATATTCAGTAATACAGTATTGAGTTGTATTGAGTCGTATTGAGTCTGTTATTATTGAAATTTGAATTTTTATTGTGAGTCAAAAGAGTTCATTCAATAAATAGTATGAAATCAAATGATTTACAATTCCATAGAATCCGAGAACATATTAATTAAAAAAAGCATTTTTTCAAATTCCCCGACAACTGATCAAAGAGTTGAATCTTATGAGAGAGGGTTGGGTTCAACTCAAGTAAAAACATATTCTGTACGAAGAGAAGGGGTCAAAACGATCTCAATTTTCAGTTATATTTCATAACTTTTGATTTATATTATTCTTTGAAAATCAAAATACATTTCATTTTTGCCGTTAATATTAAAGAGAAAAAGCGATGAAATGAAAACAACAAAAATACTATTAATAACAAATTGATTATATCTTAGATTCTAATCTTAACATCTTTTTAATGTAAATAATGTTCTTTTAAATATAAGGTATCATGGTCAATTTGATTATTTCTAAGCAACTGCAACAATTTAGAACACAAATAAACCTTTTTATTCAAATAGAAATTAAATATAATAATAGTTATCGTTGTTTTAATAATTGATATTATTTTATTTCAATCATTTATTGATTTAACCTTTAATTTATTGCTTCAAATTTAAATAATAGTTTTTATATAAAATAATATATTCTGTATAAATAATATATAAAAAGTAGATTATTTTGAACTCAATTTTGCAAAAAATGTTATTTACAGTAATTTTAAGATTAAACTCTTAATAATTGATTGAAGGATAGAATAAAAGTCATGAAATTATTCAATATTTATATAAAAAGTACTAAATTTTTTAAATCAATAATTAGGCGAATATTTTTGCTAAAACTATATAAACGATAATTTCTATTATAACCAAATATGTCTTTTTTCTTAAATTTTTGTATAGAAATAGAACCTAATTGATCAAGGTGTAAAAAACAAGATTATTATCAAAAAATAACAAAAAAAGAGATAAAATTAATGAATGTTTTTTTCAGAATGTTCTACCCTTGCTAAATCTTGCTCTTCTGACATGTGAGGGACAAAAATCTTTTAGAATATGATTTATATAACTTATATATAATTTATATCATATAATGCATCTTGGTCAACATTGGAAAAGGAATTCACATTATATAAGTAGAAATTGTCCCAGTACAATTAGACACATTTGTATATTATTCTTATGGTGTTAGGAATGAAGAAATAGTTTAAACATTTAATGTAAACCAAAGAAAAAGTTGGATCAAAGTATACGACATATACTGTATATTTGTTAACCCAAATGATACTCAACTGATTGAAGACTGGATTACATAAAATCCATTTATTTATGTAATAATAATATCGGAATTAATTATAATTATTAGTGAAATCATTTTATTCAGTTATGAAATAAAATTGAATCAAAAGTGAATGAAGTGAATGATTGCATATTTGTTTTAATTTAATCTGTTTTTCATTACATATTATATACAAATTCATTGATTATTTTACTATACATTAAAAGATAATAATAATAATAATAATTAGTTTTCTTATCAAAACATCAAATTTTAAAATCCATTAATTAATTAAAAATTCTTAAAATACTTACAAATTAATACTGAAATCTAAATTTGTAAACATTTTCATAAAATATTGAAAACTCGCAATAATTTTCAATTATATAAATATATTAATAAAACAGCAATTATTTAATACTAATTGCTCTCAACTTTTAAATTTAGTTTTTCTAATTTTAAATCAGATTTTCATTCATTTAAAGTATTATTAAAATCTGAAAATCGTGTAAATTATATAATAATGTTTTTTAATACTAGAGTTAGAGTTAATACAAATAAATGTAATTCGAGTTTAAATTAAAGAAATACTAATATAAAGAAATCGAAAGAAATTGGATTTTAATTCAAATTGTTTTCAAATTTGAATAAATGGAAGTATAAGAGAAAGGGATGAAAGTCTGTTCAAACCATTTAATGCAATTTAATTGACACACATCTGAACACTCAGTAAAATAAAAAAAATCAACAAAAAAATCGATTCATACGAATATCTCAAAACTTAATGTAAATATAAAACGATTGAGTGATGTCTGTCTGTCTGTCAAAACTCTGTGCAAAACATTTCTTATCAAAAATACAAAACAATTGAATCGATTTCGATCTAAATAAGTATTGGAATATCTTTTTGTAAATTTAATCAAATATTTACAAAAAGACTCAAAATATTAAGTGATTTCGTGAATAAAAATGGAAGAGAATTTACGGGAATATTTTGGAACTATTTCTCAAAACCAAAGCGTTTCTGTTATTAAAGACTAGTAATAATTAAAATTTTTATTACAAAATATTATAAATCTATTTATAATCTAAAATAAATGATTTCAATAAATGACTAAAAACTGATCCCAAGTTATAAATATATAAAATTTTGGTCTCTATTTATCGTTCGCTCAGTTTTGACTTAAAATCAAAATTTTGATTTTTGTACGAAAAGATTGTTTTTAGTTTAAAACACACTTCAATTGTTGCGCTTTTTGTGATTCTCGTTCTCAAGCATTAGATCCAACTGTTCCGACAAATTAACGAGCATTGTCTCGATGTCATCCAATTGATCGATAGGAGCTGAAGATCCGATAGGACCGGATGAACGAACTCCAGAATAATTCGGTGCAGTTGTTATTGCATTCAATCTGTTTTAAGACATTTATTAATTTTTATGATAAATCAAAATAATTGCAGTCAATACCTTTCATTTGGATGTTTTGTTGGCGAAAGACTTTTCAATTCAAAGTCTATTTTTAAAAATATTAATTAAAATAATTTAAAGTAATTTAAAGTAATTTTTTTTAATGTTTAATAAGTTTATGAAAAACAGAAAATTATAGAGAGTTTAAAAAGTGGTAAACATTATTAAAAGCATACCTTTAATTTTGTTCGAAATGTCAGGCGTTATAACTTTATGAGGGGTTGCAGATGAGGGTGAATTTGTCAATGAAGAAGTCGCTGAGGATGTAAAGGATGAATGTGAGGGCGAACCCAAATTTTTACCCATTGACTCACTATTGACGCGTAATATTGTGCCGATATTGTCGTTAGCGAATGGCATCGATTCAGTGGAAGAACTGCTCGATATATTGCATTCGCGATCACTCGTCTCTTTCCGACGCTGTAATGTATTATAGTTTTGACACTCAATGAAAGAGAGGGGTGACGGGGGAGGAGGAAATTCATTTGAATAATCAATTATCCTGTCTTTTGATTGTCTATTCGTCAGGTCTTCACTATTATTGGCGTTCATCGAAAAACGAGAGGTCAGACTTTTAACACAAGAAGCAAATACTTCTTCTTGGAAGTCATCAAATCCCTCGCGATTTGGACTAAATGTAGTCATTGTTTGCGGTCCAAAACTTGAAGTACTATTTCTAATGGAATTAACTCTTTTGGGCGGTGGCGGAGGTTTCTTTCGCTGAAGACTCGAATATAACTGTGAAGACATGTCCTGATAGTATGGATTCGTTTGATTTTCATCACAAATATAAGTGTTGAGTGAATTTTTTTCATTTGGAGTCATTGATTCCAACCTATTATCAAAAGAACAGATCTTTTGCGGTTCATTTGAATATATTTGTTGATTCATTTGATTGGTATCTGTTTGTCTCGTTTTGGCCACTATTTTGGCGATCGGTTTGTTTTTGATTAAACCTTTAGGTCTTTGCAAAGTTGCCGTTCCATCGATTTCATATAAATGCCTTCGATTGTTAGCATAGCTATTGATTACTTCGCTGTCGGTCTCATATCCATGTATTTGGTCGCTGTCTTTCATATGAGTCATATCATTGTCGCAAAACGAAAATTGTTTTTGAAAGCCATTGAATGCATATCTTTGTTGGGGTTTCGCGCAATACATCTGATAGTAATTGCCTTCACTGTTATCTAAGCTCTCTAAAGATCGGCCCCGAGAAGACTGGAAGACACAGTTTTGTGGTTCATTCAACATTTGGCCAAAATATTGGCCATCACTTCTTTGTCTTGAAAATGTAAATCCGTTTGTAGGCAACTGTTGAAAAGTCTTTAACTGAGGAGTTATCGGTTTTTCAGTCGTCGGCGAAGGACTTGATTTTGTTGGTGCAAACATTTTTATCGGAACCGTGTCTTGAATTTGGGTTATTACAGGTATTTGATAATTACTTGGAGTCGGACGGGCAGCTAAATCTCCACACGAAGTTGTATTCGTGTAAACTAAAGGAAGCGAGAGATGGGAGGCATCCGCTGAAGACGAACGGCTCATATTGTTGTTTAGACTCTGAATTCTTTTGATGGCCAACATTATCTTTTTCTGATGACCTAATTATAAAAAAATGAAAATTTTAATATTTTAAATCAATAAAAAAATTAAAATGTTTAGAATTAATACCTAATTTATTAATGCCAACTTCCTCTAAGTCTTCCCAGGCCAGTTCCGTTACTCTATCAATTGTGTCATATCCCTGAGCGCACAAAGTATTGTAATATTGTTCTAAACGTAATAATTTCAACCATTCGTGGAATGAATTCTTTTTGAAAAAAATTTAATTAAAACATTTTTGTTAAAATATATTCAGTGCTCACGGGTTTGAAGTTAGGGATTCCATCGGCAATACTCAATCTTTGAATCTCTGTTTTAAGAATTTGACGCTTTCCTGGTTTTGTAATTCCTATTGCAGTCAAATCCTATTAAAAAAATTTAATAAATTAACTAATTGTGTGTCGTTTTCACAATAATTTAAATTCAATTTTTTTTTAAAAAAAATATGAATTCTTTTAATTAAAAATAAAAGCTAACCTCTGGTGTCATACGAGAAATGGTAGGCATATCATAACCGGCCCGAATAAAATTGTTGGCGTACTCTTCAAAATGAATTCTTGAGAGCCAAGAGTAGATAATTTCTTCGTCCTAAACATTGAAATTTATATTTAAATCACAAAAACATTTTTCGCAATAAATGCTTTCTTTTTATTTGAAAACCCTTTGATATTTAAGTATTACCTAATTATCACTAAAATTGAATTTAACATAAGATTAGGTAAATTTGTATTCAAAATAAAATTTAAGCAAATTTTATGAAAATCGGAATTCATTTGCGACCGAATTATAGATTTTAATATATTTAATAAATATATTTTGTGTTTCAAATGATTTTTTGGAATTAAATATTAAATA
Organism: Galumnidae sp. Gr-Ori-00277; assembly: GCA_034700165.1. Classification (NCBI taxonomy): domain Eukaryota; kingdom Metazoa; phylum Arthropoda; class Arachnida; order Sarcoptiformes; family Galumnidae; species Galumnidae sp. Gr-Ori-00277. Next base: position 24,009 of record JAQIXI010000130.1, on the reverse strand, counting down.
AATATTAAAATTATAAAAATTTATTGGATTTCATGAGAGAAGTCAATCGTTAATATTTAGTGAATTTAATGAAACCTTATTTTTCTTAAATGTCTATAAATAACTGAAATTTTGATTTAACCAAAACCAAACATAAAATGAAAAATTATTCGAAAATAATTATTTTAAAAGAAATACAATAAAACTTAAAGTCTAAAGTTCTTACCATAACTACCAAAACATTAATAGAGATAAGAGTAGAAACCAATTTAGACAATATTTCATAAAATTGACAGAAATGTCATGTTTTGCAAATTCTTTGGAATTGTATCGAAACTTGTAATACATAAGCAATGAGTGAATTCTCCAATAAATTCATTTGGAGTTAAAAAATATTTGACTTATTTATAAAACAAGGTTTTAAGGGATGTGTCCTTAGATTTAGAGAGAAATACAAGTTTTTGGTCTCGAATGTGAAGCGATTGAACGCAAAGTTATGGCCGTAAGAGAACAGACTGATTGCTGACAGCTATGAGTGCGTTGACGTATAGAGGCTGACATCTCATTGAATAATACTTTGAGTATCACATCTGCACTAATTTCACTTCACTTTTTTGGTAAAACATTCACTAATTTTCATATTTGATATTAAATCGAGTGTTTGAATAATAAATAAAGTAATGGATTTAATTTGGTTTCGATCGATACCCAAAAACCAATAATAAACCACTAATCGATTCATTGACATAACGATCACAATTCAAAACAAAACAAAACAAAACATTAGAACTAATAAGTAATACAACTCTAATATCCATTTATTTGTTCACTTAATTAAATCTTATGAATAATGAGATTAAAACGAATAAATTGATTCTAAAAAACATTACATAACATAATAGCCATTATTAATAGGGAACGACACGAAAATCATCTGATTTCACAAACTTGTTATTAAACAACTTTTCAACTGAAATGAGTTAATTAAATGGCATTATTTAAAGTCATGCCTTCAATGAAAAGAGCAATCGTTGCAAACAATTTGTAATAAATTTGCACTCAATTAAAATTTTAGACAAATTTCAATCAAAAGGATTTCAATCAAATAATTGCATCGCTTTTCAAATCAATTTAAAACAATAAAAATAATTCGAAATAAAGGCTTAAAAATCAAAATAAATAAATAAAATGCTTACAGCGATCCCATGCAAAACCATTTCAGGAATGCTGAGCGCACCAGTAATTGAGTGATGACCACTTACTGGAGTCCAGTTATTGTCGGCCACATTTGATGTATTAATTTCAATATCGAGTCCAACACTATTCCCACTGCCTATACTCGAAGAGGAGGAGGAGTTGCGGTTATAGTTGTCTTTATTACTCGATGAAGAGCCTAAAGATTCACAGCTATGAACTGAAACGCGATGTGACTGACCCGAACCCGATATCTTTTCAAACAAATTATTGAAAAATTGCTGAACCAAAAACTGAAGATAAATCATACTTTAGTATCGCTTCCCCGACCGCTGTCCAGACTGGCAGAGCTATAACGGGATTTTCTACTGTCATTACTACTATTGCTGGGACTAACTCTCCCGACGTCTACGCCATGATCTTCGAGGGAACCTCTCGACTGACTGATCGATTTGACAGATGTTATGCCATCGTTGGCAGATGTGACGCCAGTTTGGGGCTGTCCGTTAGTATTTACTCCATTACTCATAGTTAAGCCACTCTTAACTATTTGTTGGCATTTGTTTATATGAGACAAATAGTTCTGCAGAAAAAACAAAGATATGAATCAGTTATTTCTACAAATAAATCATTGATTTGTATTACATTTGTGTCATATAAGTGATGCGAATATATTTGATTTCCAGAATCGTTGCAATTATTGGCCAAAAGACCTGATATTTAATAATTCATTACTCAATTCATTTATTAAATGAGTAGTGATTAGAAACTAACCGGGAGTTTGATTATGGCTTTGAGTGAATGATTGCATTTCTAAATCATTTCTCATAAGATTTGATGCATTGCTTCGAAGGATAGGTTTCGGTTCGTTATTCGGTGCGATTGGAGGCGATATTCGGATACTTCCGCGCGAAGAACTGTTCCGATTAATACCTGGAACTATACATTCAATCAAATAAAAATTACTCATGAAAATTGTGATTCCATTTTAATCTAGCAAAATTAAGTCACATTTAAATTGACCAAGATTAATTAGAGCAAAATAAATGCAATCCATCGAAAAACTCATTGATAGGGTTTTCGTCTGATTTTGGAGAACAGGCTTTCGGCAGATGTGAGGACTCGTTATATAAAAGGGTTGTAAAAAATTAAGAGTAGTTTAAAAAACTTTGAATTTTAAAACTGGAATGACCTCAACATTCATTTTTATATAATAGCACTAAATAATGATTTTATTGAAATAAAACCAGTTCTCAATGATCTTCAAATTTGGTTAAAATCAAAGTTTTGACCAAATTATTGGGCAAATCATCAAAATTTATAATAATTTTAAATAAATTTATTATAAAATCAATTACTTTTCAAAGAATTCATTTTATAAAGACTTTCTTAACGATACTTAAGTTTTAAAGCAATTAAAACAAAATTAAATTTACATTAAATTGAAATAAATGGACAATACTTTAGATTCTAAAGTATAGATAATTCACAAAATAATGATTTTCGACATAAATTTATTGATTAATATTTGAACTGAAAATTAATATTAAACTAAAAATCAATTTTAATGAATAGACAAAACACTCAATGCTTTAGAGATAATGTAAATGTAATGAGAGATCAGGTATTAAATGGTTTATGTGATTGACTTCACGTAATGGCAAACAATTATCACAAAAAAGTGTAGACAAAAGTGTAGAGCGATTAGCACTCAATGCAAATGTAGTCTAATATTCATTCAAAACAAAACCAAATCTATTTCTCAACTCATTATTAATTGCAATGAAAACAACTTTTTCTAAACTCAATATTTTTTGCAATTTATTCAAAAATATTTAAATATGAATATAAGTAAATCAAATGAGAGAAATAGTTATTCAATAATAAGATATTTACCATTATTTTGATGGTTTTGGTGATTGTCTGACAATTGTATTGAAATATTTCTCATTGTTTTGATTGATTAGGTTTTGTGTCGATAATGTGATCACAAAAACTAAAAGTGTTTGCAAACAATTGTTTATAAAATAGTCATAATTATTACAATTAAGTGAAGGCAATACACAATCGATTGTATTTAACGGCAAAAGAAATTTGAATGATTTGATGGCATATATGCTGGCATTTAATCCGCCATTTGCTTAACAGTCAATTCAATGGATATTTTGTGTTGTATTGTATGACATATGCACTCAACACAACACTCGTTCACAAAACAAGTCTGACGTTTGAGCGCACAGACACTCTATTGGACCCAAAACTCTATCAAACGATTGTCTGCTATGACTTCAATTCGTACCACTTCTCAGACCATTCAAACCATTTCTTTTTTTTTTGTTCCTCATATCCATACAAGTCTTCAATGGATTGCAAAGGATTGGCCCAAATCCTAATCCCAACCAATATTTTGCTCACATTTTGTAAAACACTTTCAAATTAGCGCTCATTTATTCCTTAATTATTATTCTATAAATTATTTAAATTTAAGCGTTTCTTAAATCATTTATTAAAAATGTTAAGTCTATATCATTAGGAAATCATGACCAAGATCAAAATACTCAAAATCAAATTCTCTTTAGAAATATTTGATTTTTCCTTTATTTTAATGACCAAAATATTTAAGAATGAGAATAAAGAAAAGTGAGCAAGTTCATTAATCATATCTACAATAAAAATTAATTCCAAAAAAATGGATCGCTTTTAAGATTAACAAGATTATTGAAAAGATCATTTGACTTTAATGAGAGTTAAATAATTCAGACATTAATTTACTGAAAGCAAAAAAAAAGGGGTAAAAAATAGGCGCAAAAAATTAGGAAAAATTAATTTAATGACAAAATATCTTATATTTAATCGAAAGTAAATATTTGAAAATACAGTTGACTTTCAAACACTTTATTACTCTTTACGTAAAGACAATAATCTATTTTATCGTCAAAATAATAATGAATACAATATTTTAATCTCAACATTCATTTAACAACAGTTTTTGTATTTATGGTAAATTTGCTCAGAGAAAGGAACTTGCCACCAATCATGCCACTAACATGATAAGTGTTGACGTTAGCAAACGGTTATTGAGTAATAAAAACTATAAAAAACTATATTTTATTTTAATATTAATTTTTTGTTTTGAATGAAAAAAATTTATTTAAATAATAAATAATAGGAATTATTGCACAAATGATTCAATCAAATAATGAATGCAAATGAAAATAAATGTGTCATAAAATGAGACAATCGATGGGTTAAATGTTGACACCACTGCCAACACCACTTCCAACACCACTTCCACCACCGCTCACATTAGATGAAGGAACCAATTCGAGGAACTGATACGGAATGTTTAATGTTATGTCGTTGTGTTCAACCAACAGATGACCCCTTTTAGAGGAGGCGCCCACCACTAGTATTCGTTGACCCTTTTCTAATTGCATGTTCGGACCCGACTCTATAAACAAATATTCAAATATTGCTTTTAAATGAGATTTCAATTAATTTAAGATAACTTTTATATACATTTTGTAGAATTATATTAAAATTTATTAAAAAATCTTTTCTAGATTTTTAGCACAACTTATATGACCTTGCTATTTTATACATAATTAAATTCTTAACTTTCAAAAGAGAATTAAAGAAATCTTTTAAATAAGTAGTATGGTAAATCTAGCTATTGTTTAAGTGAAGTAGATAAATTAATTTTTTATAATTATTTAAAAGATGAAAAATTTTCCAAACTATAAATCGCGAAACATTTACAGCTAATAATGAGCAAGCTCCATTTTCCATGCTATTTAGTTTACACTGTAATGATTAATAGGTATTTAATGCTTTTAACAGAACAGAGAAAAACTTTATATTTGAGCTTTAGTTGAGCTTTAGGTAAAACAATTCAGTAATTAATATATTAATTAATATTATTATTATTATTATTATTATTATTGTATCCCTTAAGCCTTAAGGCGTAACACTTGACGAAAATGTGGGGAAAATACAGGAAAAAATGTATTTAATAAAAAGTTTAGTAATTAAAACAGTTTTACAATTGTTTTTGAATCTATACATAAAAACCTTTAAAAAGTTTTAATTAAGTTTAAACTTTAAATTTTTGTCAAATATTTTAAATTATGTTTAGTTTTTCTTATTTAAGAATCAGAAATAATCCGCAAATAAATAAGCGTCTGAATGGATATCATTAAAGGAAAGCTATTTCTCTCAGATTTATTAAATTTCTATCAAAATATTTTAAAACAATTTTTTTCAATTAAAATAGTTTTTTAAAACCAAAGGCAAAGAATTTGAAAAACTAATTAAAAGAGATATAATAAACTCATATAATAAATAAGTAAACACTTAAACATCTAAACATATATAAGTATTAAATGTTAAGCCCTTTTAAATTAGTTTTTAAATCAATTGATTTAATATTTATGCCGACACAGTTTGTAAAGTATACAAACCTGGATAATCCATTTTAATGATTCTGGTTTGTGGATATCCCAACTTTGCGTTTCCCGTTACGGTATAAGACCTGCTCGGAGGAACGGGAGGGGGAATGTTCTGTAATTCATTAAAATACTTTAAATAAAAGTCAAACTCATTAAAAGTGTTACCAAATCGATGCCAAATAGAGTGCAGGTCTCTTGGATTAAGTTCTGATCACAAATATCTACAGATTTTGTCTGATTTTGTTGTTGAGTATTAAAAGGCGGAGGAGTGCCTGTGATAGGAACGGGTCGGGGTTTAGCTAATATAGCGTTTTGAACATGGTTATTTCTCTGTCCGATATTTATAGCCATTAAACTTTGTTTAATGAGAGGCCAACGTCTTCTTAGGTTCCAACCCCTCCAGGTTGATTGAATCAGAGTCGCAGAAACCATTCTTTTCTGACTTCTTAACATTTCCAGTTGTTGTCGAACGCCTTCACTTAAAAAAATGTGTCGCTTTCCGAGAGACCAAGTGGTAGAGGCGGCCGAAACCGGTTGTATATTGTTTTGATTTCGTATAAAACATTCCAAAATTAACTGTAATTTTAATTATATTATGATTTGTCGCTATTTTTGCAAAACTCAATATAAACGACACATACTTTGCAGTCTTCGATCGCTTTATCGTCGAGTCTTTTAAGTGAATGAAAGGGCGCTAACAGTCGATAACGTGAATTAAATGCTTTGAATCTCATTCTGTGCGGTAAACCTCCAGCCATTAGATTTACCGTTTCTAATATCTGAAGCGCTCGGATTTGTTTAACAACTGCCGAGCGATCGAAATAATCAGCTTGCTCCAAACTATTGGCCTAATCATATATGCATTTAGTTTTAATTTTTTTCATCCGATTCTTACTTTAATGCACCGAATAAAGTGAGGTCTCGCGTGAACTAATGTCCTCAAAAGGTTGTCGAGTCTGGTGTGAAAATCTTGTGTTAAAGTAGACATCGGTTCGAATCCATTTTGTAAATTAATTTGAGCGGTGGGTGCGATGCGGAACGTAAGACCTCTCGGAACAGTCTCTTTGTTATACAGGAGTCTGAGCTCTACTCCAAACAAATGACTGACAAAACCGAAAGTACATAAAGACTTATGAAAGATAGCGATCACGTCATCACTCAATCGGTCGGCATTCGATTCCAAGAACGAAGTCGTGTCGTAGACGACATTCCCCGCGAAGTGACGGATTCCAAACATACGATTCAATTGTTGGCTCTGATCAGTCTTTTCTTTATTAACATCAAAATACCGGCAGTTAGTCATGTGCTGAGTTTTGATCTTTTGGACATATGCTTCTGGTGTACCCCTTAGTGAGCACTCGGCGTCCAATAGACTGAATAAACCGGTTCTCTATTATTACAATCAATCAAAAATCAATTTATATTAATATTAATATTGAAAATAATACCAAAGAAGAGATGAAGTCAATGCAGGGAACGTTATCCACATAATCGATCTCAATATCAGATTTGACCCCTTCCTCTCGACACGATTCGATACTTGACTTAAATATGTGAGTGTTATAGAAATGTTGCATAGTTTCGGCACTTAAATTAATGCAGAGCTGTTCCAATTGACTCGGCTATAGGTAATATGACTCGGCTTAGATTAGACAAGTTTTGATAAAAAGTGAAATTTCTTGGCAGAGAAAGAGAAAATTACCTTGGCATCCTCAAAACCAAACATATCGAAAATACCAATGAAGCCATCAGTTGCGTGACGTACCGCAGAGTTCAAGACATTCATTGATTTATAAGATTTGGCGCCTTTTGAGCCTAAATTATATAACTATTTATTTTATTTCCAACAGATTATAGGAACCGACCTATACTCGAGGCGTGATGACTACCCGTCTCAGTTTGATTATGAATAGACTCATTACTATCGGAACTAAGAGTACCACAGGTTGAGCCAATCCGTTTTGAACTGTTAGCTCTTCTTATAATTGTGGCCACAGTTCGACAGTAGAGAGCTTTGGCCAACGCATCCCTCGTAGACGACGCCTAACATTCACTTTTGGGTTTAAAATTTAATTTTTCTTTTTAAATATACTGACCCCAGAAGAGTCCCTTGGTGATTTTATAAGCTGTCCTCTAATGCTTTGGTGAGTTCTTGTGGTCAAACCTCTAAAGAGTGAAATACTGGAAATGCCGAGCAAAGAGGCCACGGCTTTAATTTCAGTACTGCAACTATTCTTGCAATCATTAGAATCAATGAAATTTAAAGAATCGAATTGAATATTCCCCAAAAGGAGAACCGCTGCCAACACTCGGACGACATCCATAAATGGAATGCCTAATACCGATAGACACGACTAAAAAAAAGATTTAGTGATTTCTATTTGTATTGTATTTGTAAAGAAGACATACTTTCCAGGCTTGAAATCTGGTGCCGTCTTCTTCTTCATTGCGAACTGTATTACCCCGATTCAAATAAGACAAGTTTTGAACAGAATAACCCTCCAAATTGAGTTTTGCTGATAATATTATCGATTAAATTAATGCTTTAGTTTTTAGTAATTAATAAATTACTTCTCTCGTCGTGAGTGAGTCCGGACAACATTTGATAGAATATATGATAGTTTTTCTCATTGGGCAAAGTCTTTACAACTCTTGACTATTTTAATAAGAGTTCAATTAAGAGATGAAAAATTGGTCTGAGAAAAGTACCTGGTCGAGAAAATAGCAGTGGATTTTAGTTCTATAAATGGCGCCGTCAGTCACCTGAACTTCAATAAAATGGCCCTAAATTTGGATTAAATTTGAATAAATGTGAAAATCATTAAAAAAAAAGAGACGAACCAAACGACTAGATTCAGAATTGCTCAAAGTTTTAGCACTGCCTAAACTTCTTAAAACAGTGAAGGCAGCGGCCAAGTGCTTGAAAGCGTCCGTTTCAGGTCCTCCACCGGCGACGTTAAAAAGTTGCCTTAATATAATCATTGATGAGTATGTCTTTCCACTTCCACTCATTCCACTGTCGATATAAAAAAGTAATTTAGCAAAGAATTGATCGGAAAATTCTTAAGACCTCAAAATAATGGCCTGGGGATATCCCGTTTCGTTTTGCTGGCGCACAGCCTCATAAACTATTCTTAATAATTGCTTGCATTGAAGGGCTTCCATATGAGTGCTATTAAGAGTCAGTGCATTCGTCTGATCCTTCAGATGATTCAAAGATATCAAAACTGGTCCGACGTTTGTCTATTATTGCAAAACAATTCATTATTATTTGAAAACTATTTAATTATTAATTGGTTTATAAGAACTCATTATTTCATAACTTCTTTAAATGATTTAACTTTTTATGCGAATATTCGGTAATTTTCTCGAATTCTTTGCTCATATTATTAATATTATTAACATTATTAACATTATTAACATTATTAACATTATTAACATTTCCAGTTTCTAAATGAAATATTCTATATAAAACGGTTAATACAGAATAACGGCATAACCATCATGATCTTGGTCATAATATTATGCCTACTTAATTAAATTGTTTCAAAATAACAACTTTTCAGAGGTTTGTGTCCTTTTAAGGAATTAAATTAATGAAAATTTGATGCTTTAATCCATTATTGGATGAAAACATTAGATATATTACTATCGAGTGTTGATCTCAAATACCAATTAAATAAAATTAACTGAAATTGCTTTGAGTCACAAAATGTTAAAAAAATTTGAAAAAATTCCAAATTCTTGTTTTGAAAAAGAGTTCAAAAGCTTTGCATACATTAAATCACATTTAAGATAAACTATTATTTTTTTAGATTTAAATTTTCAATTTTAAGTAAATTTACTCAAATTCTTATCTAATAAATAATTTTTCTTTTTGAATATCTATCTAAAATTAACAAGATAATTTTAATCTATACATAAGTGATATTCAATTTGAGGACATAAGAGCCGCCCATAAAAATGACATAGTATGAAGAAAAGGTCATTTAAATATTTTACAAAATCTTAATTAAAATAATATCGATTTAAAAAATTTAAAAAATTAAATGAATTTAAATATTAAAATAAAATTATATAAAAACTGAATATTTGTGAATATGTTTTAAGTGCCAAAAGTTTTATTTTATTATCCCATTTAAAAGTCAATGTTTATTATCTTCGCCGAGATTTTTGTTTTTATGCTTTTGATATATTCTGTGCCCAAAAAGTGTCACATAATATAAATAAAAACATTTTGTTGTCTCCATTTATTTATGATTTAAATTCAAAGAAACTTATTTTTAATACAAAATTTTGAATTAATTTTCAAAAAGTATTAAATAAAAAATAATTTTCAATAATTAAGGACTCAATACTCACATAATATTTCTTAGCGCTGAACCTGGAGTGGAGCGCCCGCACCAGTGAATCCTCTGTGAGGGGACCGACCAAATGTATCAAATCATGAATATCGTTGTAAATATATTCTTGTTTCCTTTTATTGGTCAGAGATGATGGACAGGGCTTTTGCTCTATATTTCAATAAATTAATAAAATGAATAAAAACTCAAGATTTTGAAGAAATGGTTAAATTTGAAAATCATGATTAATAATATGATCTAGGCCAAATCATCATAACACTTAAAAAAAAAGTCAGACCTCTTCTAAATAAACCCTTATTTTAAAGTTTGAAGTCATTAAATTGACCTCAAAGTGATTGATTTGAATTAAATTTTAGAGTATTTGAGCCAATCATAAAAGAAAAGTTGTTTAAGAAGTAAACAATTACCCCATTCTTGTGATGTGTTATCCTTTGAGATTGAATTGAATGTCGGCTCCGACTTCTGGTTGACCGGAGATATTGGGGGTCGGGTGCGAAGTGTCACTAATTCTGAACTCAAATGTCTCAACTGTTGCTGCAAATGCATTGTTTCGTTTGTCGTCGACGCGTCTATCAATTAATCAAATATTTTATGTTTTTTTATTCAAATATTATAAATAATTATTTTCTGCTCTGAATTATCAGTTGATTGAAATCATTTGATTGAAGAAAATTCAATGAAATGATAACAAAACTTGTTTTTAAAACAAACTTTAAGTAAATTTTATTTCGAAAACTTTATTTAAAATCTTTTTTAATCAAAAGATTTTCATAAAAATTATTTAATAGTCATTTGACTTTTCCTAATTGTTGCATCACTACTTTATAACTTTCCTGGTTAATTTGAATATAAAGGTCATTTTTCATCACAAATGACAAAACATGAAAAATTATGACTTATTCTACAGATCTTAGAATCAGTTAAAGTAATGTTTTGTAAACACTTAAAAATTTTGTATATTTTCATCCAAATTGAAAATTAGTTTCACTTTAAAATTAGCTAGTTACATTATTATAATATAATAAGAATATCTAAAACTTTAAATAATGTTTGAATTGAATTATAGCGTAATTGAAAGACATTAAAAAAGAATAATTGTGTGAATACTTGAAATAAAAGAAATAAATTATTAAAACTAAATGTTTTGATAGAAGAGGTGTGAAGTAAACCCTTGGAAAGAGACATACCTTGAAGTTGACGCTCTGTTTGCCAATACTTTGTAAGCTGTTATGAAAAGATGAGGCGATTAATAAAAGAAAGTTTTTGTGATTTTGTTTGGATTGAGACAAACCTCAGTGAAGTATTTATCTAATATGAAAACTTTGGATAAACCGACTGCAGTGGCCATAACTGATCACTCATTAGAATAACACAAATCAAAGCCAAACATCTGACGAAAGCTTCAAAATCTTATATTCACTAAAAATCTGTGAATTATTTGATTCATATAAACATTTGAAAGCATTTGAGATAAGCTTTGGATTCAATTTTTCTTTTGAGCAAAAAATTTAGTCAACAAATATGAGGTACAGAGAGAAGCGCCGACCATATTGTGTATATTGTGCTAAGAAATGCAAAGTCAACCAAAAGCACCGAATCTAAAGGGGAAGGCATCTTCACTGCTCTTTCTTAACTCAACAAATACCTGAATGGATGGCCCCCTCGGCCGCTACCTGACTAACCTTCGCTCAAATGACAGCTTAGATGAAAGCTTGTATTGCTTTGACTATGCCTTTAACTATGCCTTGACTCTCTAACTATAACCTGTGCTGTGAGCCACTGGCAAACATTAAATTATATGCCGTAGGCGTTGTCGGTCCCAACGAACCTGATTTCAAAGCGCCAAAACAGGTAAAGATGCCTAAGAGGGCATTCAATTACACCACTCAGTCTTTTTGGCTCTCTATTCGCCTCTCTCTTCTCTCCCCTCTCTCTTTGCTCCCTCCTAAATGACCTTTGACAAAAAGAGCTTCTTATGAACAAGGCATATTTTCTTCTTCATTATTTAACGAATTTGAAAGCATTCAATAATTTCAATAATCTTTTATTGTTTTATATATTATATTGACTTAAAGTCCAAAGATTTTGATATTTTTTGCTGATTATAAACTTCTTTGAAGTATTTCCGATCTGAAAGTCATCAAAATTATTGTAATTTTGGTCAGAGAAGAGGTTCTCTGAATTTTCAATAAAGCATTTTATAATAATTGCTTTTTTAACGAAGAAATTATTTAAACTTTTTTTTTATAAATATTTATAATTAGAGTTAATTCAGGAGTTAAGTCAAGAATCTCTCTCTAATAGAATGTCATTTAAAAGAAAATTACAATTTATTACAATTTATATCAAATATTTTGAAAAGTCATTCAATTATTTCAAAATAATTACTTATTGTTTAAAATAAGATTATTTATAATATTTTGTGATGAAATTCATTCAACATTTTTGAATTGAAGTGTGTTTTGAGAAACAAAACTACAATTTGTAAACTCAAATGTCTTTATTACCAAAAAGTATGGATTATCCTAAAAAGGGTTTTCCGCTTTAATTCCGCTTTAATTCAAATGTTTTACACCAAAATTAATGGCAAAATAATATTTCCATTAAAAAATCCATTTAAGTATAGTCTGTCTAAACATTGGATAAAAATTTTGGTTTATTTTTAGACTTTAATCAAATTTTATTTCAAATAAATCATCGAATTATTGATTTGAAAAGATTTGAAATTTGCTTTTAAAGCAGAGATGGCGAAAGAACTTGATTCCAGGGGGTGTGAGGGGTATTTTGGTCAAAAATTAGGGGAAAATTAAAGTATTTTTTGTAAGACCTCAAAAATTGCTAATTTTTCATTTATAAATCTTTTATTAATATTTTAGAATATATTAATATAATAACCAAATGTAAGCCAATCAGTAAAAAGTTTTTTGTCTAAAACTGTTGGTTTTTTATCTAATTTTTGGTAAAATACGTTAAATGTGATGGAATTTTATGGGTTTATAAGAGAAAACACATAAAATAGACTTTTTATCAGGGATGGCGAAAGGAACGAGTCTCAGGGGGGTCCCAGGGGGTATTTTTGGTAAGACCTCAAAAAATTCCTAGTTTTTTAAATATAAATCGTTTTATTAATATCTTATTATCAAATTAAAGCTTTTAAATTAAAGAAAAAGCATTTTTTGTCAAAAATTACAAGTTTTTCTAGAGGGGGTCCTTGTTCCGATTTCTCCCAGGAGGGGATATTTTGCCAATTTTTAGCTCTCAGGGGGAGTATTCGCCCGGAATACCCCCTTTCGCCAACCCTGCTTTTTATGTTTTATTTTAAAAAATTTTCACAAAAATTAGGATTTTTCCCTGGGGGTATTTTGCCGATTTTTTTGGTTCCAGGGGGTATTCCGGAATTACCTCTCTCCATCCCTGTTTTTTAGTATTTTTTAGAAATTGTATTTAGAAATTGTTTAATTAAATTTTCCCTAAAATTTAATGTCATTTTGTTTTTGTCATAAAATTATTATTAAAATGATATTCGCTTTCAATACTAATTCTGAAACAAATAAACAGAGATTTAAAAACCATTTTTGATTAAAAACAAATTCACACAAAAGTGTCAAAACTTTCTTTTTTTAAAAAATATTGTTTAGATTTTTAATAGAAAATTAGTATTCAATAAAAAAATATACAAAAAACAGTTTTACAAAAGATTTTAACGCTTTAAAAATGATTTGAAAAATTTCGTCAATTTTTGGTCGAATCAAATAACAATTCAAAATCTGATACCATTTTTCATTTTAAAATTCTCTATTCTTTTGCCAAAATCCATAAGTTTGTGACAATTTAGACTAGAAACACTTTTGAACTTGTTCATTTGGCAAAATTAACACATAAATCAATAAAATTATGATTCGATAAAACTTCAAACATAAGATTTTAAACGTATTAAATGAAGACAATATTATTTTGTAAAGAAAAATATATTAGCAAATGTTAGCTATATTAGCAAGTACAATAAAGTACAATATAGTAAAATACAGTATATCTTTGGTTAAAAAAAATGATATAAAAATATTGAGTCAAAGATTGATAAAATCTATTCAAAATTAGCTCTTCTTTTATTAGTGGATACAGAATTTGTGGTCCCATTTGGTTGAGAGCGACGAATAGAAGTATTAGTCTTATCGGTAACTTTCACTGAACCCGAAGACCGGCGTTTGAGGGAAGAACTGTTTAATAAATAAAAAATTATTTTATAAACCAAAGGAAAGAACTTTTGATTTACTTATAATTTTTAGAAAATGAAAGATTAGTTTGAGATCCGTTTGTTTTTGATTTTTGTGCTTTTCTTTGGATAATTTTTTTAGTAACAGACGAGACGTCATATTTTTGGGGCGAAACGTTATTCCGGAAACTGGCCTCCATATAACTGCAAGTGGAGAGCGCCGAAACTGTCCGATAGTGTCGTTCCAGAATGTGTTGACGAGAATTATGAATTAAAATCATTTGCGAGGATTTGGAATAATTGAAGAAAATGTCGTAAAAATTGCGACAACTGTTCTCCAATTGAATCATTAAACGTTTGTGAAAATCCAAGTCTTCGGCCGTTACTTTCTTTGAAGATTTGGAATAATTGGATAAAAGTTGAGTCGTGTCTCGAATTGTATTGATTTGAAGCAACACTTTATCGGTTTTCATGAGTCTTCGCGTAAGATATCCCTTAACCATTGCTGGCAATCGACTCAACCGATTCTTCATATCTTCTGATAATTCCTATAATTTTTAGAAATTATTAAATCGATTCTAATTTTGAATTTAAATTTAAATAATATTAAGTTAAGAAACGTTTAGTTAATTCAAACTCACATTAAAGTGATTTTTAGATAAATTGGTTTTAATTAAATTCTTTGTTTCCGATAATATACGAGTATTTGACTTAAGAGAAGGCATTTCAGTCTTTACTTCTGATTCATTTGACTTCAAAGAGTGCGGAACCGATTGAATGACTTCTAAATTGGTTTGGGTTTGTTTTTGTGCCGTTTTTTTGTTTTTTGGAAGCAATTCATTGATAATAGAATGGATGGCATTAGTGTTGGCAACCATTTTCTCCCGAATGGATCGAAATTTAATACTTAAAGATTGGATCTGTTGTTCGATTGCAATCAGTTCTAATTCTTGGTTCTCGAGTTCGCGCATATTTCGTCCCAACAAAGAGTAGAGATTAGGGTTTGAGTTAAGAAAGTGATTCTTCGATGATATGTGAGACCAATAAACGGGTCCTTCATTTAAACATTGATATCTTTGAATATCTTCAGTGCATCCACTGTTCAATCGGTAAACCGTTTGTCTTAGCGTTGATTCCGTTGCGGTTGAGTTCGGAATCGATTCAAAAGAGCGACGAAAGTCTAAGATATCAATTGGTTGAGTATTGGGCGAAGTATTGCTGAAAAGAGAAGAATCGATTCCAGTTGATTCTAATAGCGATTCATTTGATGGTGAGTTTAGTGGCGTTTCATAAATAGAAAGGCTTTCGTTGGAATCGCTTCGAGTATTACTCATCTCTTATATTAACGAATAATAAGTTATTTAAATATGAATTAAATTGAAATGAATTCGTGAATCATTGGCGCCAAAAGAGTAGACTCTTTCCCAGAACTGATTAAAATATTGATTTGTTTTTGAAGTTTGAGTCCGTTTTAAACTTGTTTTGAAATAAACGATTGGATGAGTGAACGGTTGCCTCAAAAGTTGGCTCAAAAGTGGAGTCAATGTGTCGACACTTCGACAAGAGTTGAACGCTTGAGAGCCAACACATTGTCGGACGTCATTCATGTGTTTTATGTGTTTTATAGCATTTTTGCTCAATTTATAAATTATATTAAATGGTAATCATTTTCAACACTTTTTCATTTAATTTATTATTTAAAATCAATTATTAGAACGAGATTTAGGTTTTCTTAATGTTGTCTTTGATTGTCGTCTCTTTGAATGTCGACATTAAATGAATGATTAGTGGAAACATTGATTCCTTTGTTTGTGAACTGAAGTGACGCGCATTTCGTGTGAAATGCATTTCGTTTCCATTCATTTATAAACACTTTTCATATCATTTGATTAGTCATTCATTTAATTTAATTTTGAATTAATTGTCGATTAATTTAATCTCTTTTTTTGATTAAATTATAAATAAATGTTTTTTTGAAAATTATTTTATAGGTTTAATCGATTGGACTTTTATTTGTAAATAGTGTTCGAAATAATTGTAAATAAATCCGTTTTGTTTGAAGAAATCACAGAACAATTCATCCGTTAATCAAATTATGACTTCTGTTGTTGTAAACAGCGGAGGAAGTCTTCAGAAGAAGACTCCGAAAGATAGGAAAATGACTTCAAACAAAAGCAATTGTGTGACAAACAATACTATAAACAATGATTCAAATCTTCAGACGAATCACTCCTCAGATAAACTGAAATCCGACCCAAAATTACAGGTATTTATTGTTTGCTTTGTTTTCAATGAATTGATTTCTGTTTAAAATGAAAGCCAACGGCAGAACAGATCCGAATCGCAAATCTGATGAACGATAAGATGGATGACAACGAACTTAAGGCAAAAATCGAGCAAATCGTGGAACTGACCGGTGCCTCACGAGACGATGCAGTCGTTGCTCTTCACGATTGTGACAACGATATCACAAAAGCCGTTGATATGATTTTGGAGGGCGAGAGCGGAGCCGACAGTCAGTGGCGCTCTACCGGCAAAAAGAAGAAACCCCCCAAAAGTGCTGTTCCTCCGACCGGAGATGAAAACTCTAAACCGGACACAAATCGGGACACAAAGAATGAAAAGGAATCGAAATCAAATGTAAACAAATCAGAAAAAGTCAATCGAGTGGGAAGTCGTGGCGGAGGACCGCCTCGGCTTCAAAGGGCTGCCCTCGCGAACAAAGGGCCCCGAAAACCAAAAGAATCGAATCGGACTTCTGGTGATAAAAACGAAATGGAAGACCAAAACGATATATTCAGCAGTTCTGCACAACAACACAATTTTAAAACTTCTGATTCCGGTCCCAGAGGTGATAGAAGAGGTGACAGAAGAGGCAGAGGTAGAGGTGGCTCAGGTCGGGGCGGCAATAGAGGGGCTTTTAGTGGATCTGCTGGTCGTGGTTCTCGCACATTCCAGAATCGGGGCCTTCAGAACAATGACGGGTTTCCCAATTCTATCGATACCTGGACTAACAGTACTGCCGACCAAACATCAAATAAAACGATAATCTCTTCCGATTGCAATACTATGACTGTCGGCAACTGGTCTGACATCGCAGCCAACGAGGACTGGAGTGAAGAAGACTGGGAACCGAATGTAAGTCTTTCTGTTCTTTAAAATGTATTTTAATGTTTTATAATTTGATGTAAAGCATATGGAGACCAAAGTTTTTACTCCGAGCACTAAAATATCCGAAAAAGAAGAAATTGATGTCAGAGAGAGTATGTCTTCGAATTTGGGTTCTTCTCAGACCCAAAATATATCTCAATTTATGGCAAAATCGAGCGTAGAATCCAGTCAGCCATCAATGAGTTCATTATTGTCTGCAAACATATCTCGAAACGCGAATGTGACGAACGTTGCGGGACAGACACTCCTTCAACAAATACAACAGTCGAGTGCCGGACAAACGCCAACTTTAAATCAGTACTCTTTAAGTTATAACAAAGAGGCGACGGAAAGCATTAAATCATTGGTTGGTTTGACGTCTTCGGCCACTTATAATTCAACCACTTCTGACTTATTGTCCACTAATGAACAAGACTTAGATTCGTTGACAAACGTTCAGACCTCGAGTCTGACTAATAAGGGATCGCGACTCAAACATAGCCGAACCTCTAAAATCCCTGAATCGGCGGTTGAAATGCCATCGAATGATACAATCGCTGCACTCGGCGTTCATTTCGGAACTCTCGAGTTCGGTTCCGAATCAAATCAATTTTCTTTGGGAACCGACAATTCTGTATTCCAGGACGCAGTCAATCACGTGACTAAAGCTAATAAACCCGAACCCAACAGTTTAAACACCGGCTCTTTACTATCGCAAAGCAATGACAACACATACAGGCCTTCGAACACTAATATTAACGATTCGTCAAATAAAGTGGTTTCGTCGTCAATCATTCAAAACTCAGTGTTGGGACAGTCCTTAACTTCTGATTCTTTGCTGGATCCCAGCACTAAGTCTAGTGTAGGGTTCGCACAAAAGGTTTTACAGGATAGGAATAACAAGTCTTCGGACTACTCAGCAGTTTCTGCGCAACAGTCTGTTAGTGCCACTGATATCGGGTCCACATATAAAAGCACATACAATTCATCGGACGCTAATTACAATTCGAGTAATTACAACTCGACCGCCTCCACTACCGGTTATCCATATTCATCAAACAGTCAGTCCGGTTATGGCAATCAAGGGGTCACTAATTATTCGACGAACTTCTCGGGAACAACGATTGGTAATCACTCGAATCCTTCCAATCAGAAGCTTAGAGATATAGACTCTAACTCTCAGCACAAACCCTATGAAGTGTCCAATACTATGGTAACCAATACAGTCGGATCTTTAGGTCTTATTTCAAATTCAACGGTCACTACAAATGTCCTAAAGAACACATTGTCTGCGAGTGAGTCCATTCTTTTAATTAAATGTTAATTATTATCTAATTATTAATTTGTCTGAAAAGCTGGAAAAGGTGTTCACAGTGGTGTTCCTCCAGGAGTTGCTGCCACTCCAGTACTGAGTACCCCTTATGTCGTCCATAACGCAGGAGTCCCTCTCTATCCAATGGGTCCTCCCATTCCTTACGATCTACAGTTCCAAACGACCCGCGAGCATAACTTCGGTCCATACGGAGCACAGGGTATGGTTTATCCGCTTATTTCTAAGCGATAACATTATGTAAACATAATTTCTTTTAGATGTAAAGTACGGTCGCGGCTCTGAACAGGATGTGATCCCCGTCTCCTCTACACAGACCTCTCAAACCCATAACCAAACCTTTGTTAATACATTTCCGCCTGGATACGGTTTTTATTTGGCCCCTGGAATGAATATGATTCCGGCTCAGAGTATTTATCCAACAGCCGGACCTCTATATCAGGTTCAGCCGCAAAACACTGGTTCTGCGGCGTCTGCTTTTGGAAAAGGAAATACGTCGTATGGATCTCACTCTTATAACTCTGGATATGATTCGATGCCAGGAGTAGCCCAAACCCAAGACTACGTCAAACCGAGTTATCAACAATCAATGCAATCGCACAGCAAAGGCATCAGTGGTTCCAATGCGTCGGACCTGACGTCAAATAGTTCTTCTATTTATGGCAAAAGTCATTCGCAAATGAATAAAGTATTAAATTTCTCTTAATTTGTATAAAATGAGGACTAATTGAATCGATATTTTCAGAATTATGATAAACAAAGCTTTCAGACGACAACTCCTTTCAATTTGAATACTGGCAATCAATCAGGAGCTTTGTCTTCATATGGGGCACAATATGTGTTACCTCCTTCTCAACAGGCAATGTTGTCGATGTCTTCTATTCCGGATGTGTCTCAAACAAGTGGTTCAGGTGTTGGGGGACAAAGGAATCTGTCGCAGCCACACAAGAATTCTGGCTCTGGCGCTACCAGTTATTCAAAATACAATTGGAATTAAATTTGGAGTGAAATGGAGTGGATTGGAATGGAATGGATTGGAGTGGTTTGAAAACAATCGAAACATTACTATCGATTACATCCTTAACTGTATATTATATTCGCTTGAATTGAGTCTATGTTTTAATCAATTAGTTTTCAATATTTAATGCTTTTTTCGACAAATTATTATTTGTATCGATAACTAAATATATATATTAATAATTAATAATTAATAATAGCCTAAATTCCTATCACTTCATTGATTTCTTTACTCATTAAACATATGTTTATTAATTATTGAATTGAATTGAGTTAAAAATGAATTGAATTGTAGCTAAAATATTAATAATTACACAATAAGTATATAATTGATTAATATTTTATCACTTAATTACTCTTTTAATGTCGTATTCGTAATAATGCCGTAGAGATTGTCATTCGATTATATTTTACTTTAAATCAACGATTTTATTAAAAGAGCACAAAAATGGGTTGTTTTGATATATTATTAATAATTCCAATCAGTTTTCTTATTGAAGATAATTAAATGCCATTAAATATAATTCAAATTTCAGTTCTTTTAATTATTACTTATTAAATGTCCTTAAATTTTATGTATTTTTTTGGGGAATTTAAACCCAAAAATGTTTTTTTTTTCTTTTGAGGCCTTTATTTCAATTGAAATCTGTTTTAATGTTTATAATTAATTTTCTCAAATTTTATCGTAATTTTCCGAATATTTCTATAGAATAAGAAATATAAAAGTTATGGTAAGTTTACGTACTAATTGAATACCGCTTTCATATAAACAAACAAAAAATGCTTTTAAAATATTTTTATATAAAAAATGTTTAAATATTTTAATTCAAATATTTTAAGAGTCATTCGTCCGATAATTCGCTTTAATTTAAATAAGTTTTCGACAAAACAAAGCGATAAAAGAATTGTTTCGAAACAAAGAAGTGTAATATGAGTTCATTTAATTAATTCAATATTAAAGTCAATTGATTTGAAGATAGATTTAAAGAGTTTTCCTCCGGAATTGATTCGTAACTTTTGTATAATCGCTCACATTGACCATGGTAAAAGTACTCTATCAGACAGACTCCTCGAAATCACTCAAACCATACCTAAAGAGGAAAATATTAAACAATATTTGGATAAACTTCAAGTGGAAAGAGAGCGAGGAATTACTGTTAAGGCACAGACCTGTTCTCTGGTCTGGAATTACAAACAAAAGTCATATTTACTTAATCTGATCGACACTCCGGTATGTCTTTGTTTGGAAAATGTCATAATTATGTATAATTAGGGTCACGTCGACTTCAGTTATGAGGTCTGGCGATCTATAGCCGCTTCTGAGGGCGCAATACTTTTAGTGGACGCCAACAGTGGAGTTGAGGCACAAACTATCGCTCATTTCAATCACGCCTTTCTCTCAGATCTAACTTTAATTCCAGTTATGAATAAAATAGATTTACCCAATTCTGACCCCCAATCAGTCGCTCTTCAAATGAATAAACTCTTTGATATTGAAAGCAGTCATATATTAAAAGTATCCGCAAAAATGGGAACCGGAGTCACACAACTTCTCGACACTATTATTGAGAGAATACCCCCACCTATTTCTAATCCGGGACTTCCTCTCAGAGCTTTTGTCTTCGATTTATGGCACGAAAAGTTTAGAGGAATAATCCTTTTGGTCCGAATAATTGATGGTTCCCTAAGAATTGGTGATTCCATTCGTTTATCTTCGAGTTCTAAAAGTCATTGCGTTCGGAAAATTGGTGTTCTATACCCTGATGAGTTAGCTACAAATGAATTGTTCAGTGGACAGGTAGGGCTCATTGAAGCAAACATTACTGACTTTAATGATGTCAATATCGGCGATACCTTAACGGCCTTCGATTCCAAAGAAAATAATTCTGAGAGTAATTCAGTCATAACTAAAAAAATTCCTAAAATCCCAAAACCGGTTCAAATGGTATTCGCGAGTGTCTATCCATCGGAAAAGGCTTCTTATAATGAGTTGTCGCGAGCGATGGATAAATTACTTTTGAACGATAAGGGCGTAACTCTTCTAAAAGAGTCTCATCCGGCGTTAGGCAATGGTTTTCGGTAATTCTCTTAATTCTGTTCTCAAAATTTGTCTAAAATTTATTAATAGATTAGGTTTTTTGGGATTACTTCATATGGAAGTGTTTTGTCAAAGACTTGACGACGAGTTAGTACTAAATCACTATTTTTAGACAAATATTCTATTTTTCAAAATAATTTTCAGATTCAACGCTCAGGTCGTCATAACAGCTCCGAGTGTTCCCAATAAAGGTTTCCTTATTTTATAAATTTATTTTAGTTTCAGTTAAAGACTTTTTTCGAATTTTAAATTCAAAACTATTTTCTGAATTCAGTTAAAATTGTCGGCGAAAAGAATATCAAAGAATTCGGTTCCGAAGAATTAGTGATCACTACTGCCTCTAAATTACCGAACGTTAACGTAATCAAAGAATATTTCGAACCGATGGTTATCGGAACTGTTATAATACCCGATACTTATATGTCAGATGTGGTCAGCATTTGTCTCAATCGAAGAGGTGTTCAACAAAACAGTTATTATATCGACAACACAAGACTTTTACTTCAGTTTAGATTTCCTTTAAGTGAAATAATAATAGACTTTTTCGATGAGTTAAAGTCAGTCACTTCAGGTTATGCCTCTTTCGACTACGAAGACGATGGATATGAGTCAACCCGTTTAGTCAAACTCGATATTCTCCTCAACGATAAACCGGTTGAAGAACTCTCTTCTTTAGTTCACTTCAGTAAAGCGCGAACTTATGGCCGATCCATTTGTCTAAAATTAAAGGAATATTTACCTCGACAACAGTTTAAGATTAAGATTCAAGCGGTGGTCGGCGGCAAAGTTTTGGCGCGCGAAGACGTCAAAGCATATCGTAAAGACGTGACCGCAAAACTTTATGGCGGAGACGTCACTCGAAGACAAAAATTACTACAAAGACAGTCAGAGGGCAAACAACGACTCAGACGTATCGGTAATATTGAAATAAATGCCGAAACTTTCATCAATGTCTTCAAGAGATGACAATACCCTCAATAAGTTATTGACAATAAAAACAATAATAAGGAAATAATTGATTTATTTGTTTTCATTTTTATAAAACACTCCAATATATATATATAATTAATGCATTGAGTAATCAATTATAATAGGATTTTACTTAAAATTGAGAGAATTAAAGATCAAACTTATGGTAATCACAAGAAATAAATTAATTAATTGAAGCCTTTTCTGCAAATTTTATAAATCAAATCTCTTTTACAGAAAAGTTTCAATTTTTATAATCAATTAAAATGAGAAACAAATTAAAGGAAAAATTGTTTTTAAAACCCAAAAGCAATTATCGGTGAACTGAACTCAACTATAATTTAGTGTTAATTAATCGAATCTCAATTCTTCTTTGACTTCGAGACATAACTCATCAGAAGTGATACGGATTTGTCGACAATTCCTCTGTGTTTGAGTCCGGGAAACAAAACCACAAATAAGACCAAGAGATAAGTCAGAAACAGATTATGAATGACATTTCCGATATAACTCATCGCCAAAAGTGTTGTCAATACCACCGCGTAATACATCTTTGGATTCGAGACTTTGATTTTCATCCAATCGCTATACACCGACACAATTGTTGTCCAACTGTTGGACAAATCGGTGCAAATCTTGTCAAACGTCGACTCATCCGAATCAGTCCTAAAATAGTAATTATTTGAAATTTTGAATGAATTATAAGTATTTAAACCATTTCTTGGGATCAAATAAATTGTGATTAATTAGAGGCAAACTGTAGTCCAGAACCGCAGAAATGATACCAATTATAGAGAAAGTGGTTAATACGGACGCATCGAAAAACCAAATTAATCTAAAAATTGATAAACAGATAATGAATGACAACATTTCGGTTAAAACCAAATAATGTCTGACATAAATATGAGCGAAACCGCAGAAGAAGTTGCGATCGGATACACGTCTGACCGCCAAATAAGGACTGAATGAAGTGCTAACACTAATTGTCGGCAATCAGTCAACTGTTGCCTCAATCGGTTCTGCAATAAATGGACTCAATATTTGTCACTCAATGTATTGTCTAATTGTTTACCTGAACCACATCTCCAGAACTTCTACTATCAGTTGAGTCGGCCATAACTTCTAGATTTGAATAATTTATAATCAAAGAGTGATATAAAAAGATATCGTTTTTTGTCAAAAAACAGAAATTATTTGAAAAATGTCTCAGAAAGTGATTGAAGTAAAACGACCTTCACTTCAAATAA
>JAQIXI010000129.1:0-34480 GCA_034700165.1 Galumnidae sp. Gr-Ori-00277 | reverse complement strand
ACGTAATATTTGATGTTAAGGACTGTGGATTAACCCATCAACACTTTGGCTGTGTATTGAGCCAGCAACAGGGAAGTTATAAGTTGAGTCTTAAATCATTGAATAATTTATAATAAGAAAAAAAATGTCGACTTATTTGTTGAGTGAAGAGATGTGTCCATCACTTTCTTCAGACATTTTAGTGAAATTGTCTGAAAGTAAAGTTTATTCAGTGATTGATTTGATTTCTTCGAGTCTTTCAAAAATCAAATCCATTTCAAGGGATAAAAAGATTGATTTCCAGGCATTTAATTCCTTTAATTTGTTTAAACCATTAAATTTTAATTTAATTTTATAGAAACTGTTGGAAATCCGAAACAATTTATATTCAAAATATGGTTCGAAGACTCCAAACAACAAATTGAATGCATTTTATTTGAAACCAAAAACCATTGGATATAAAACTGGAATAAAAAAGTTTCTCTAATTTATAATTCATTTATTCCTTTATTTAATTCTTCCTTTTCTTAAGAATTGACGAAATGATAGTAAACGGTATCAGAACTGGAGATCTCATTGAAATTAAGGGATACTCTGAGTCCGGAAAAACTCAATTCTGTTATACATTTGCCGTTAAATTTGTTAAGAAATATAAAAAGAAAGTTTTGTATATCGATTGCGACGGATGTTTCTCTCGTCAAAGAGTTGAAACAATCGGTTTAAACAACGTTTTGGATCAAACCTTTGTTATGGAAAACATTAAAGTCTTAAGAATTACAAACATTTTTTCTCTTTTGGACACAATTGAGTCAATTTCTTATGACATTAAAACAAATCCGGAGTCAGAATATAAAGATATCGCTATTATTTTTATCGATAGTCTCTCGACTCTATTGACTTTTGAGTTAAAGAAACGGATGTTTGAGGCAAAGCTTATAGAGAAGGAACGACTCGAACACTCAAAAGCAAATTTTATACGAAATCGATTCATATCTTGTGTCACACATTTGGCAAATGTTTTATCACTTTTGGCGTCCGAACACTCGATGGCTGTCATTGTTGTGAACATACAATCATTAGTCCTGAAGTCTAATTGGAATAATTCCGTTAAACTTTGTCTCAATTTCTCTAATGTGACACCAATTGAAAGAAATCGATTCAATCGATATTTCAAAGCAATTAAAATCACCAGAAGTTATAATAAGGATATTATAAACAAGTCTTATGAAAAATTTCTCATAAAAAATCAAGGATTTGTTGACCTTGATGACCTTTAATTATAAATTACTTGTAATAACTATAAATTAAAAGTTATAAATAAAAATTTTTAAATGACTTTATTTGAAAATAATTTTATGAATATTTAATTTAATTTTTAGAGTAATTTTTCATAAATTAAAATATTTTTATAAGATTTTAATAATTAATTCATTGGATTAATTGTAATAAATTACCGCAAATCTATTAATTCGATGTCAGCTTTTGAATCGAATGTGATGTGAGAGGACTCCATATAAATAAGAGGTTGTGTCGGATGCGGATGAAATCCAGTTAACTTACAATTTGCTATCAATTCTAAACCGTAGGGATTGGTCAAAGAGAATACCCCGACTTCTCCTTTTTGTGGGGCACACACTATAGCAATAGCTTCGTGAAGCATCAATTGATAGGAGCAATGAGTGTGCAAATCAATTGACGACATGAATGCACTCTGAGTCGGATGTGTATGAATCCATCCAATTGTTAACAAATCATATTTGTCTTGAATCAGAAACATTTCCTCTTCATTTTCTGTCTGACACGAGTCAGAAGTTCCTCTTTGTTTAGGAACTATAACGTGAGTGATTGTAAAAGCATTTTGACCCAAACTTCCGGCCAGAATAGCACAGGTCTCGACATTATTTGAAGTATTCTTTTGAGCCATTGCTAAGAACTTTTCGATTAATTTTTGTGGAACTATTACTCGACTCAGAGAAGAGGTTTTTTCATTTATAGTTGAAAACATTGGTTTAGTCGAGCGATCGATGGAAGGCATTGAGTCGCTAACAATTGTTATGTCATTTAATTTAGTGGCCAACGAAGAGCTGTCATCCAAAACATTTGAGTCTATTCTCTCTTTTTTAGCCTCAATTTGTTTATTTAATTTCATTTGTAATTCTTTTAATTGTTTTTCCTTTTCTTCTTCTCGTTTTCGCATTAAATCCTGTTTTTCTCTTTCATATCGTTTTTGTTCCGATAATTCTTTTATTTTCTAATAATATATAAATATTTAATTAAAAGTCAATTAAATCAAATGTCAATACTTTTTGTTGTAAATAAGAGTCATATTCTCTCTGAAATTTGTCCTTTAATTTAGTCTTCAGTTGTTCTGCGATCGGAAAAATTGTTTTACAATTATTTTTTGTTAAAATCTTTTCGTTCGGATCACAACTCTTGTATTCCAAGTGTTGAGGAATTTTCTCCACAAATAATCTGTCGGTTTTGTGGACTCAAACTTTAAAAATTCTTATTAAATGAAGAGAAAACTCACGTAATGTACTTCATATACAAAATGAAGGCTTTGTCCAACTGTTGCTCTTCTCGATAGACAGTTGCCATTCGGAGTAATTCTTTGCCCGAACGCCAATACCTTTTAATGGGAACGGATTCATCGAAGGGGACATTACTGGCCACTGAAGACAACTGTTTTATTCGTTCATTTGGTTCATTTACCACCGATATATCGTCAGCACCCGATCCGGTCTCTGGCATTATCTCTGTTTTAAAATGAGTATAGAATATAATACTTATTGACTTTTAATTGTAATAACAATTATTTCAATAAAAATCATATAAAATAAGTGACGGATTTTACAAATGATTCATAGCGTCTGTTGTTATGGTTTCCACACATTGTTTACATTTTCTATAAAAAATATTATACTTTTATAGAGACTCTACTATTAGAGACCCAAATCTGACAACAAATTAAAAATTGGTTTCGTTTCGTCCCATTTGGGTCTCTATAGAATACAATTACAAAGTTGTGTCGTCACTACTTTAGTGGTGATTAACTTTTTTATATTATTTGAGTTATAGTATATTCCTGTTCCTTAATCCTGTTATAGTATACTTATCCTTAATCTGTTGTCAAAGACTATTTGATGACAAAAACTTTAAACTGAATGAGTCATTACTAATGACACACAACTTTGAAATTGCACATGATACATATTGATATATGCACTCTTATGTCACCCCCTTGAAACAATTTTGAGTGAATTGATCTTGCAATTTGCAAGGTTAGAAGTTCCTACTTGGAACCAAGGTTTCCAATACCGATACAATTAATGGTCAACTTTTGGAATATTTAAGAATTGGGAGCAAAGTATAAGTGAAATGACCACTCATTTGACCACTCATTTGACCACTCATTTCATAATTTTAAGTATTAATAAAAATACAAATAAATATTTTATAAAACTTTTGGTAAAACATTTGAAAACTTTATTTTTTGAAGAATTAAAAACACTTTAAAAAGTATTTATAATTAAATTTTTCGATTATAAGTTATAACAAAATCTAATAATTATTTATTGAAAACTATTTGATTGAGAATTGGTTTTATTGTTTAGCGTTTTGTTATTCATAATAAAAGTCTTTAACTTTTTTCGCGACCGTTTCTCTGCTTTAAGTTCTTCTGAAAGGCTTTGAATTTTGATTTTCATTTTTTGAATTTCTTTTCTTAAAGAGAATTCACTTTCGTTTTCATTCGACTCTCCGTTAGTTTTTGTATAACTTTTAGTTTGAATGCAATCAATAAGTGATTTGTCGGAGTCATCGATGATAAACACTTGAGGGCCGTCTGAAGTCGACGATTGTCTGATTCTTTGATTATTGCAATAACTTTCAATGACTTGCAATAACATTATGTCTTCATTTGCTGTCAACTGCTTGTCTTTGTCACCAGAATTGTTTCCAACAGAACCTGAGGGTCGGATACGGGTCGGGGGATGTGGTGTTAAGCATCTGTTCATCCAATATCTGCTTTTTGTTTGAGGCAATGGTGAGGATTGTGTTAATGGATTGGAACCGATTGTGGGACTATCGGTGTTAGATATGCGGACATTAGATAAACAAATATTTTGATCAGTGCTCTGACTTCTCACTCCTGAGACGTTATATTTAATAGTTTGTGAATAAAGTATCTGTTTTTGCAATAATTCGCCCCAACTTTTCTTGTCTTCAATGGTTTGACACATAATTATGAAAGACTGAGCGCTTGTCTTATCATCAATAGTCGCGATTTCGAAGATATTTGTAGAGTCTGTTAATTCTTCACTACATTTGAGAACCGCTTCTTCCAGTTTAAGCTTAGCTTCAAATACGAAAGAAGTCATTTCTGTGCTGACGGACAGAACCAGAAGTGTTTGAGGAAAGAGCACAAGATATCTGTCTTTTTTCATTTCCGAATAATTTGGTATAATTTGAATCGAAACCGAATCCATTCTTATTATTTGACCCAATGTTTGGACAGAAGAGGAGTCCTCCCAATTCTTGATATTTCCTAACATCACTTCTAATTCCATTTCTTTGCGACGCCTCAACTCAAGACAAGTCATCGATAGTTCTCTATAAACAAAACCAGCCCTCTGTGTATCCCCTCTGTCGACATGACTCTCATCGGTATATCGTTGAAGTTCTTGGAGTAGTGCCGGATATTTATCTAATCGTCTGAAGGAAGAGCTAAGACATGCGGTTAACTGGACATTACCTGCGCTCTGATCGCTGGGATAGAGAGCAGAAAATAAATGGCAGATCTCTTTCTTATATTTTTCAATTGAGTGAACAAACTTTGAGTGATTTCCACAATAATCCGAATGAACTGCTTTTATATGTGAAGCAAACTCTAAGAAAATGCCTCCGATTCTCATGTCTTTATGAGGAACTGTATTAAGACTTTTAAGGGCAGATAAGAACTTGTGATGAACTGAAAAGATGTCCTCAACTGCTCTTAAAATAACAGACGTTTCGTTTTCCGACAAAATTTGTGAATTTTGTAGAGGTTTTAGATATCTATTAATTGTTTCTCCGATATCTCTCACATAAACGGATTCCGTGTCTTCAATGTCTTGGAATACCATTTGTCTGTATTGTTGAGTATCTGAATCACAATTATTGGCCACACTATGGATCAACTGATTATCAATAGCTGTGAGTTCGGCATCAGTTGAGCTCAAAGTTTGGACATAATTAGATGGGAACCAACCGGTAATGCCATTGTGTGTGCCCTCCCACCAGCCACCACTCGGACATTGCGTTAGTGTTATCATATCGTCTTTACTGAAGTTTAATTCGTCGTTATTCGTGGCTTTAAAATTGAATTTAGCCCTCACTATCTTCACCCGATTATTCATTATATTTGTCGCCAAATCTGATGACAATATGTTATCCAAATCTGTGGTTTCCATCCCTTATAACTAAAATAAAAATTAATATTAATTTATTGTTTAAATAAATATTTTTGATTTTATTTTCAAAAGTTTTTTGTTTATAAACTTTAATCATAAAATCGCAGACATTTCTCAGTTATTTGTTTATATAGTGAACGCCTTTTACTCTCAAATTAAAGTTAGTTTATCGTAAAGACAAAAAACAAATGGCAGACATTTTGTTTTAAAGCTGTCTTTGAACATGTCCAGTGTAAAACTCTACATGATTATTGGTTAAGCAAAATATTGTCAGCCATATTTGTTTTTTGTCATCCCGACAAACTGACTTTACATAACATTTCTCTCATAAACTCTTCCATTGATTCCATTATTTTCACAAATTTTCTTATTTTAGTTATTTTTTAATTAAAAATAATTAACAAAAAAATTATTTTTATATTCGATATAAACTTAAATGTTTAGACGTTATTAACATTTAATTATCATAATATGAAGTTAAACTTAATATACAATTTGTGTAAGTTATGTAGTTTATGAAACATCTTGGTTATTCTAGTATTCTAATTAACTTTATAAGAATTAGGCTTAAATTAAGAAAAGAATATATTTTTTAATATAAGTGCCTAGATTAATTTGTAAATTTGTATTTTTATATATAAAACAAAATTCTTTGAAAAATATTTTTTGGTTTTTAGGAATGAATTTTAGGACTGTTTTTAAGACATTTATTTTAAGAGTTATTTAAAATAATTTAAATGAATAACAAAATCAGGTAAAGGGAAGGAAATTTGAGTGAAGAAGAATTCCAATAATGAAATATCCATAAAACCAGAGTTTTATTATTTTGATTGGAATAACCTTTGCGTTATTTTGAATGGAAGCGATGGCCCAATAGGGGAGAGGACTTCCAGAAAGTAATAATCTTGTGGTCACTTGAATGTGAGCGAATAAAACCATTGATAGAGTCAATGACAAGATATGAATTATATGCACAAAACAACTCTTATTGTGCGCTAAATAATCAAAGTGTCGACGAATTTCAGATATTTTATATGATTTCATTGAAAATTTGGGAAAATTTGAAAGAAGTTCTTTAAAGTTTAAGATTAAATAATCAGTGGATGTCTTGAAGACCAAAACAATGATTGGAAGCGCTAATAAAAAATTTGGTATTTGTTTGATCTGATAATATCGAAGAAACCCAACGTTCCAATACTTTTGCTGAATATGTGTATAAGAAAGAGGAATAGTCTTCAGACACCACTCTTTTCCCTCAATATCTGTGTTATTGAGACAATACTTTTTATATGCAAACCATTGATAGCAAAGGAAAGGCGTTAAACAAATTGTAATATAAATTAAAGTTTCGGTCAATCGATAAACGAGTTTTTGAAACCAATTTTTGGTGAAAAATAACTTATTTTTGACAAAACATTCGTTTAAAATATAATTCATTTGTTTATATAAAACAAATCCAATCGAAATAATACCTAAAAATGAGATAAGTTTTAGAGATTTAGGTTATGAAATGTTTACCATTAGAACGGGTCGAAGAACTCAATCCAAATAATATCGAAGCCATCAATAATTGCAAGAAATTATTGGATAAATGAGTCAAATATATTGCAGTAAATGTGAAGAACGCATACATTGTCTCAGAATAAGAGGAGGAGAAGAATATTGAGGACGGATTGTATGCAAACCAATGGACAACACTTCCAGAAAATTCTTTGTTACCAAACAAATGATTCGTTAATTTGTATAAAACGATTGCCGTTAATATAAATAATATGAAATTAATTAAAAAACTACTGATTAATAGCAGACAATAAAATGATATCACATTTCGCCCCAAAAAAGTCATTTGAATTGTATTTAAAATTTGAGCCAAAAATCTGAGACTAATTGGAAATAATGGAAAAAATGCCAAAAATTCTTCATTTGTATAACCATTTCTAGCGATTGCCATAAAATACTGAGAATCCCATCGATTTAAACCAATTAATAGATTGTATATAATCTGATCCAATGGTGATCTTAATTCTAATTCAAACCCATTTAGAAATCCATCGCTTTTGTGGTCAGGAATTAATAAATTAAAAACGAATTGCAATAAAAAGACTAAAAGACGTGACTTAACACTTAATCTAATTATTTCATACAATTCCTCATTAATTAACGAAAACATTATTTAAAAGAAAAAATTAAAATAATTCAATAAAAATACTGTTTTTGTTGAATTCAAAACAGTTTTTATGGAAACGAAAACATTTCTAAAAACTTTCAAAACATTTTGAGAATATTTTCAGTGATTTATTGCAATATTTTTAAATTAGTAATGAAATCAATTAATGATTTATTAATTTAGTCGATATAACTGTTATAATTAGTTAATTTAATAAATAAAACTTAATTTTAAACATAATATAAGTATAAATGCTTAAAGAAGGCACAGCAGTCGTGGCCGAGTGGTTAAGGCGATGGACTAGAAATCCATTGGGGTTTCCCCGCGTAGGTTCGAATCCTACCGACTGCGAATTTTTTTTTGTTTTCTTATACCATTTATGTTTTATTTTGGTACATTTATCTTTATTATATGTATTTATTTTAAATAAAAACATATATAAACTTATTTTATTAAAAAATGCATTTATTTGACATTTAATTAAAATTATTATTTATTAAAATAGAGTGAAAATATTGAAATAAGTTTTTATTATCGTTTAAACAAGTGATCGATTTTTGCAGAATTAGGAAATAAAGAATTTCTTTGTGCGATTGTCTTTGGATTAGTTTTAAGCGACTCTTTATCTAAAAATTTTGAAACAATATTTTTGTCCGTTTTTAAGGTACCGGTAGTTATGGGTTTAGCGCTATGTTTTGCCTGCAATTCACTGATTTGTTGGTTTAAATAAGTTATTATATTCTGATTTGCATTTAATTGCGATTCAGTTTCAGTGCATTTGTTCTTAAGTGTCTCAAAATCTTTGCGTAAAGTTTGATATTCTTTGTCTCTGGTCTTCAATTGTTGTGAATACAACTTAAGTTGAGACTCTAATTTTTGAACAGTGGTCTGGTGCTGATCCACAGTTTCTTCTTGTTTTGATGTGACCTGAAATTCAATCGATTTAATTAAATTTTAAATAAAAGGGAAACAAATACTTTATTCAAAAGCTGTAACTTTTGATGAGTGGATTGCATTTCTGTTTGTAATTTCCTAATAATTTCGTTGGCTTTTGACAAGTCTTGAGTTAAAGAGTTATTATTCAAATTGATTTCATTCAACAATTCCTGTTTCTCTTCGCATAAGTCTTTGAAATTATTTTTCTCAAACTTTTCTTTTTCATACAATTCTTTTGTTTCATTTAATTGTCTCTCAAGAGTTGATATCTTATGATTCAAATCACTTATTATTTGAAAATCTTTTTCAGATTCCTGTATCTGACGTCGTTTCACAGTTTCCACGTTTAGGGCTAACTCTTTGCGTAAATCATTAATAAGTTCTTGACTTTTGATGTCTTTCGTATTCAATTCCGAAATTAAATTGTTTTGGGATTCGATTTCTTTTGAGTATCGGATCTCCATTTGTTTCAACTGACCTCTAAATTCAACTTTAATTGTTTCCAATTCTTGAGTTTTCAATAATAAGTTTTCGTTTAACTTTAACTCAAATGAATGTAAACTATTTTCTAGTCTTTGATTTTCGAGTTTAAGGTTTCGATAATTATTAGTAAAACTCGATTTAATGAATTCCTGATTCGCTGAAGGAATCCGAAGAGAAAAATGTATTAAATGTTTAAAAACATTTGTTTCGATTATCTCCAGAATAATGAAGTCTTTATTCATTTGATTTAATGAAAGAATAAATCTGTGAATAAAAATATTAAAAATTGAAACAAATTTCATAAAACAAACCTCGGATTGTCTTTATTTTGTTCTTCAAAACAGGTCTCAAACAAATTAATTAGAGTTTTTGGAAACGAAATGAAATCAATTAATAGGTTTTCAGTGGATTTGATTCTATAAATAGATTTGAATAGTTTTTCATTGAATTAAACATTAATTAATGATTACTTATTAAAAATTTGTTCATTAATTGAAGTCATATATAGAAAGAAGGGGTCGTTTGGATCAGATAACCGTATCATTACTTCTTCACGACTTAAACCAAAATTAGTTTCGACTTCTATTTTAAACTCGAATTTTCTGAAGAAATCACAAATTGATGACAATTAGTGTCCATTAAAACAAAAAGCAAACCTTTTGATCAATTGGTGGCTCTCTTTTGTGTAAATAGACATCAGTTTTGAAAACATGGAATCATTTGAATCAATACTAAATAAAATTTTATCCATTTTTTAATTGAATTGATTTAAAACAAAAATCTTAAGAGTTTCGCGCCTTTCAATCAAAACAAACGACAAATTAAATCAAAATAAAAGTGGTTTTATTAAAGTTATTAAAATCAATGCACTAATAAATGCATTTTATTTAGCCGTCAATCAAATGCTTTTAAATTAGAAAAAAATAAAAATTTTAAAATAAAAGATTAAATATAAAAAC
Source organism: Galumnidae sp. Gr-Ori-00277 (assembly GCA_034700165.1). Classification (NCBI taxonomy): domain Eukaryota; kingdom Metazoa; phylum Arthropoda; class Arachnida; order Sarcoptiformes; family Galumnidae; species Galumnidae sp. Gr-Ori-00277. The sequence continues at coordinate 24,506 of JAQIXI010000129.1, read as the reverse complement.
AAAAAAGAAATCAATTTCTCAAAACTATGGATAAAATGAAAAAATAGTGAAAATAAGCGCAAACGTCAAAAGCAAAGGACGAGTCAACCAATGGTAGGGAAGGGGAAGGCTTTCATTGAGTGATTGTCACTCCGAATATAATGTGATCTGATAGTGATCTGAAAGTGATCTAGAAGTGATCTTGGTCCAACCAAATTCAAAAGCATAAGTATGAAAAGCAATCTTTTTTAGTGCGTGTTTTCGACACATTTTATTCATTGATATGTTTTTTAGCACAAAATCACATAATTTTAAAAATAAAAAATGAATTTTAAAAAACTTTATATCTAAGAGTTTGGACAGCATTTGGAAAAAGGATATAAAAATCGGTCAAAATTATTATATATATTATATGATATACAGTATATCATAAATATGTGTTTAGTTTTCATTTTTGAAAGGAATCAGAATTAGAACATTGAGTTTAGTAATTGATTGAAGGGGTGACTGAACGGCACAACTGAACGGCACAACACTTTTGATATTTTTTTAATATTTTCTAAATCTTTATTTTATGGTTAAGACATTAGTTGTTAAGAAAACCTGATTTACTTCTACTGACTACTCATTTCTGTCATATTTAAGGAACAAAGTTGTGATTTACCGAAATAACAACTTTTTAGAAATACTTTAATTTTATTGATTTAAGCGAAGAATATGTTTAAAATGAAAATAATTGTAATATTAGTAGTAATGAACGCATGCTCTCAACAAAACCGGTGGCGATTGACTGGTTGTTGTTCTTGAGTTGTGGTGAGAAAAGCACTGATAACTGGCAGAGCACTGGCATTCAGAACTGGTATGTGAGTGAGGCTGAAGAGACAGACCATCACAAAAACATTGAAATTGTGAGACAACGAAACACAACACCAAAAACTGAGAGCAGAACTCAAAACATGACATTATTTTCGGTGTTTTTCGACTCATTTTACGATTTGATTGTCATTTAATATGAGTTCAAAAAATGTTTTTATCTTTTCATACCTTTTATTGAAATGTGAATCCGATATAAGATTTTAAACGATTGTATTTAACTTTAAGATTGTTTGTGACATAAATTTAGTGAATACTATAATAGTTGTCAATACATTACTTTATCGTAAGATTTGTTTGTTTTAAGTGAATGTCTTATCTCTCATAAGTTGACATTTTCAGCGATGATTTCTGCGGACAAAAGCGTTGATCAGTTGCCTAATAGTCACTATCGGCGCCTCAATAGTCATCAAAAAGCAAAATCTTGCGGACAGTTGTCTCAATTGACGACAATTATATTATCTTTTATAGCGCTGTTTGTGTCCATCACTTCTCTGATCAGAACTTTTAGTTTAGAGCAGAAAATATCGAGACTTGAGTCCAATTGTGACAAATATGAGACTCTTATCAATAATCTGATCCACAACTTTGATCTATTGTTCGAAAATGCAGTTAAAGATATTAATGGCAATTATTTGGACAAAACATCGGTCGAAGAGAATGTCATTCGAGACAAACATATCATCGAATATCCCGACATTAATACCATTATTGAGGAGGTATTCATTTCATGTCATATCACATAACTTATGATATTTGAAACACTTATTACTATAAAAGTCATTATAATAGAGATTCAGAAATCACCAGAAATTGCCAGAAATAGCCACAAGCAATACATTTACCACTTCTTCAAATTAGATGCCAAACAAGAAAATAGCCAAAAACAGATCTCATCTTTTCTTACAAATAATTCTATTTTTAGCGATTAACAAGCTAATTTCCCCATTAATGCTTTACTTAATTAGTTGTACCTCTTGGCTATTCCATCACATGTTGTTAATATTGTAATACCACTCTAAGGATGAGGAAAATAAGAGGGGACACAACAGACGGCAAAGCATTCATACTATACTAATGAGTGACACTTCTAATAGATTTGATTTATTTGATTAAAACTGACATTAAATTACACTCCATTTAATGTATTCTCTATTATACGTGACTTCGACTTATCCTCAAATTAAGTCATAATATTGAAAAGAGTAAATCAATTATAATATTAAATGAATTCATAAGTCATTTCTCAAAATTGAGTTAAACTTTTTAGTTCTTAAAAACTATTATATTTTCTCTTAAATAACGTTTGACTCAATCGATAGGTTTTCCAAATATCGAAAGCAAAACCAGTTATTTATTAAATAATTTAGTTTTGATATACTTTTCCGCTTCCATTCCTTTCATTCCTACGATAAATATTATCGAAAAATTTATTACTCAATTGATTATAGATTTTTAATTACGATAACTAATCATAAAATCTGTACTCATTCGGGACGACAACTGATTCTGATTTCAAATTATAAAAAAGTATTTGTTTTTTGCCTCAAGTCTTCAAATTCTTAAAAAGACTTCACATCAATAGAAAAATTAGTTTTTATTTTGTTTTAAATATAATATTAATGTATTCAACAAATAATAAAACATTGAATCCTTTCTATTAATAAATATATTAAAACTTTATTTGAATTCAATTATTAAAAATTCAATTAAACTTTTACTTAAAACTATTTTTACTGAAATGACATTTTTTTATTATTCGAGTATATTTTTATAGCAATATATTAGTCGAGAAAAGTATTAAAATTAATCAAAAGAGTCATTCCCTCATCCATTGCCTAATCTATCAATCAATTTGTTTATTGATATTTGAATTTTAAACTTTTTATGGAAACTATTTTATTATTTATTCTTTTATTATTCATTTCTATTACAGAGAGTAAACAAATATTTGAATAAAGTTTCACTAAATCGGACAAAACGAGAGGCCGGCCCCGAATGCAGTTGTCCTGCGGGTAAGTTCCAATTGCTATCAAATATAATACAAAAAGCAGAGATTCAATGTTCAAATCGTTTGTCAAATTACTTATCAATTATTTCAATCTCAGGACTAAAGCAACAAAAATCCGTGTATTTTGTAGTCTTGGGTTTGAGAACTCCCCAAATATATGACATACTTTCAAAACATGAGTACTGTTAGAGTGACTCCACATATGATTTTTGGTTATTTTAAGTCTTTTAGTCTTTGAATTTTTTCAAAACCAATAATTTTTTAGCGGAAAGTTTTTATTTGAAAGTTTTTCATCGATTCATTGATTCGTTTTTTGACAAAATCTTCGGTACATAAAAAATATTATTAAAAATAAACTTTTGTCAACCATTTAAATAAATAGCACAGAATTGAGATAATCAGGATCGACAACATTCTTTGAATTCACCATGATAAATATCTAATGAGATAATCATTAATTATTTGAAACAAATAACAAATAAAGTAATCGCTAAATATAATTACCTATTGTTTAAGTTATGGTTTAAAAACACTTTATGTAAGTTTAGTCATAAGATTACAATTTTATTAATAGTAAATCTCAGCCCTGAATATTGTCTTTCATATATAGCATATATTATATACTCTTAAAATCTAAACATTTTCTAAGAGATACTCAATAAATAAGACTCAAGAAATGGACTTCAAATAACATTCGCTATGATTTCAGTATATTTTTATTCTTAGCGATGCATTAAATTTTATATATTTGTAGTTTAGTTATCTTGAATAAAGTAGAATTTTGAGCTTTATCAATTATTTGATAAATTTTGCTCAAAACCAAATTCTTTTGATGGAAACCCCCCTAAGATTTGTTATATCAGTCATCTCTGAATAAAATATATTTTAGTCAAATGAAAAGAGTGATTGTGGGCTATAAGTAAAAAGAGGCACACCTTTCGTGAATTGATGTCTTTTTTGTGTTGTGCTTAACATCACAACACTGTCTTTAAAGCCCAGACCCGAAATACATAAAAATTGGTAGTCTTTCAGAGTAGTGTTAAGTCATTGAGAAAAAGTTTTATGTGTTGTGTTGGGTGTGAAGTGAAGTTATGCTGGTTTTGGTTTCACAAAAATAGGATTTACTTCATATTTCTTCGGTTTTACGAATTATTTTTATAGATTTTTTTCTCGTCTTATATCTCGCACTTCAAGTTCTTATCCTTTCCTTATTTTATTTGTTTTGAGTGAAAATCTTTAAAAATGAATTTAAGATTTGATTCAATGTTTTCTTCAATTCGATGTCTTTTCAAATATTTTCTTTTTATTCTCTGAAAAATCTCTTCTTTTCTAAAACTTATTTTTAAATTTATGGTTCTATTGATTGAATTGAATAAAAAAAATTCTAAAAAATCGGCGGATTTTCTTATTATTGATATATTTTCTTATCTAAAATAAATGAATTTCTAATAAGAATTTCATGAAATTATGAGAAAATGATCGGAAAGTAAGTGTTTATATACTATATATAAATCGATCATTTCCTGAGTATTTTGCATTTGTGTAGATATGGAGTCATTACTTATATTTGTGAATATTTATAGCACTTAAATGGAAAAATAGAAATGTGTTTGGCTTTCATTCATTGACCACTCACTGACCATTCACTGACCACTCAATCCTTAATGACTTTATGTTATTTTTCTTTAAGTCTAATAATGTCTTCATATTTAGTATCGATTTTTGTCTATCAATACTCCGAAACATTAATAATAGTTTGAGACTACGCTATGTTTGCATTGCATTAGTTTTTCTCATCCAATAAATAATAGTAAATAAATGGAAGAAAAACATATCGAAAACCATTTCTCCGATTCTTTTATTGAAATACAAATCCAATATTGAGAACAAAAAAGCAAAGAATTGCCGATAGATTAGATGTTTTCCACTTATATTCTAGACTTTGACTCACAAATCGTTGACCGAATAAACTGTTTATTCTAGACTATACTTAAAACCATCGATCGGTCCCCCACTGGTCCAGACTTTAAATCCTTAACGTATTCAAAAAAAAAATAATAAAAATTTTCAGTGAATTATAGTAACTATAATTCAGTTTTGGATTAAATAGAAATGAATGCAAAGAAGTTTTTATGAAATACTCAAATATCTAAACCTTAATATTTGAATATACGATACAAAATCCTAAATATTATTACTTTGGAATATATTTCTATTAATTTCAATAAAATGTCTGAAATGTTAGAGGAATTAACTCTTATTTTTAACTCATGAATTGATGTGAATTTGGCGGTACTTGAAATGCAAATAATTTTTTAAATTTTTCATTAAAATGTAATCGAAATTTGAATAATTTTATGATTTAATAATTTATTATTAAATTCTTTAGGAATTTTCATAAATTTTAAAATATTTAATCGATTCGAACAAAATCTTTAGGAAAAAAGTGAGAAAATTGAGTAAAAGATGAAAAAATGACATTTTTTATGTTCACTCAATATTTTAAAGAAAAAGTGTTTTGATATATTGAAGACATGGTTCTAACTTGTGTTTTATGCTTGTTTTCGGACTTAATTAAATTGAAAAGAGCTCTCAATACGGATCTCAAAAAATTTATGTTGACTTACATTATGTTTTAAGGAATTGATAAGTTTTTTTCCTCGAAGACATAATTTTAAGTTATAATTAAATTTTGATATCAGAGACACGAAATTACTTCATTGGACTGCATTTTAGTCCAGACAAACATTATTAGGCTTTTAGACAAATCTTGACTTTTTCTGTATTGATATCTACTCTAATGCAGGAATGCTTTGATTTTTATCCGAAATTATTTTCTCATATATATTAATACAGCGCTTATTCTGTGCGACCAAAGAATTCCGTCTCTTCAGAGAGACTACAAATTCGATGTAACACTTATCAGATGACAGTGCAGTCAAATATCAGATGGATTTTGAACATCAATTAATTTTATTAGTTCTCTGAACTAATTTATTACTTTCCGTTCCTTCTCTTAGAAATATATTTGACGTTTTATATTGTTTTTGATTGGATTCTCTCTTCTGTATCATTGAATAAATTGGTACTGAATTCATAGTGAAGTACTGAAGTGGTAGTGATTGCAACCAATTCTCTTCATTTAATTGAATTTTATTTCACTTCTCTGTTTATATCTGTTTTCCAATCCCTCTATTATTAGATATTTTGCAAACGTTTTCAATAAATATCGGATTAAATACAAATCTCTTTTGCAAGACTTCAAAGAAATAAAAAGAAGTCATTTCCGACAATTCTTTTAATTTATAATACTTTCGATTTAGTATTTAATTTCTATAAAAATAATTTTCTTGAAATAAAAAAGAAAAAAATTATAAACTAGTCTTAGACATCACTATTGATATTGGATTTAATTTCACTCCATTTCCAAAACAACTTTTATTAATCCATTGATAAATGAATTTTAATAAATCAAATTTTTAAGAATCGATCGCTTTTTTGTTATCTTTTATTTTATTTTAATTTATTGAGAGCTATAAGTCTTGCCTTTCCCACTGTTTTTGAGTGAGTGAGTGAGTAAGTAAAAAAAACAAAAAAAAAGAGAAAGAGAGAATGTATCAAATTTTTGGAAAGTGGAACAAATGTTTCATGGTAGGCCTTTTCATAATTTTTCGAGAAATTGTATGTAAATTTTTATTAAAAAGAGATTCGGACAAATGGAGTGACACTTTTTTACTCTATAATATAATTTTTTCAGCAGAAAATTGTGGATTTCTATTGTAAGCAGAAAAACAGATAAATGAATAGCCAGTGATTTGTAACTAAGAAAACATTGAAAAGATATATCATTGTATTTAATGATGATTTCATTTTATCATTTTCTCTTTGAATTCTTCCCTGTTTTGAAGAAATCCAGCCCTCATTGCATTGAATTTAAGTAAAATCTTTGTTTTTCTATTGTATTGAAAGCCCACTCTTTTCACATTAATTCGCATTAAATCTATTGAGTAATAGAAATGTTTGAATAAATTTAAAACTATTATCTTTACTAATAGTGTTTCCATTCAAACATTTCATGAAATCAATGATGAGATACTCCTTTATAATAACCATAATATGCTTAATAAACAACAAGAAATTTCAGATATAATATACTTATTACTAATATATGTGTGAATTCTGTATATGAATTAAGCGGTAATTAAATTATATTTTGAGAACTGAAAGCGATATAAAATGTTTGCTCTGATTTGTTGGGCGTTTAGAAGACATTCACTAAATTAATGTATTATTCGTCACCATTTTCTGTATGTTTGGTAAAATCAATTGGAAGCCATCAATCTTTCACTTAATGGTCTTTATTTAAGTAAATTATCTAATATTCTGATACTTTATCTTTCATTTTTCGAATTTCTGCTCCAATAAAATGACATTTCTCTTCACTGAAAATACAATCAAAACATTTTTGATCCCCTCTTCAGATAAATTTGTAAAAGTTTTTCAGTGCATTACTTCAAAGTCAATATAATAACGTTTTCTTCTTTCTAAGAGTGAATATCCGAATGTCGTCTCCAATTCAAACTCAGTTTAGTATTTTCACACAAATATTGATTTTTTAAAAAAATTGTTTAAATTTCTGGTCACAATTGACAAAAAATAAATGACCAAGGTTAATCTTTTATTAGTAAAGTTTAACTCTAAAAGGTCTCAATTATTTATTGTATGATTAAAACTTTGAAAATAAACTATAAATCAATTTATTAAATGCAGTCAAATGTCTTTTCTTTTATAAAATGTTTGTCTAAAATCTTAACGATTACATTCTTTTTATGATTTTTTCAACGAAAATTCAATTATGAAAATAAACGGTTGATTAACTCATTCGTACAAAATTTTTCTTCATAGAAATAAATGAGTTATTCCTAAATTACTTGTAAATCAGTTTTCAGATATAAAAGAAGATAATCTTCAGCTCAAATATTCTCAACACTTATAAAGGAATAAATCAGAGTTTCATTATTTCCTTATTTTAAGTCTTCGTTCCGTCTATTCCTCTATTTTTCTCATCTCTATTTTGAGAGCTTTTCATCCAATCTTGGAGAGAGAGAGAGAGAGAGAGAGAGAGAGAGAGAGAGAGAGAGAGAGAGAGAGAGAGAGAGAGATCTTCACATGGATTTCTTCACTATTCAAGAGTTGATTTTGTTTTCTCGTTTCAACAATTCTGGTAAGTCTTCAGTATTTTTCTGCTCCGTTGAGACTTTCGCTGAGAGATTAAACTCATTGAGAGATTGAGTGCTGAAGAAAAGGGAAAGGAATGAAAGTTCTATAGAAAAGTATTGGCCGTTCATTAAACTCTGAACAATAGAAGAGGTGGTGTTTGAGTGTTGGAGTGCCAATTCAATGTATGACAATTAGATGACCACCAGTTCTGAGACTCATTTCTCCGATTTTAGTGTGTTTTGCACTGAAATTCCATCAAATAAATTAACTTTTCTCTCGTCTATTCTTTGCGACTCTTTCTCTGGTGTGTGACTTAATTACTGGTGCCGTCACTTGACTTTGGGAGGCAGACATTAAAACTTTTAGACTAATAAACAGAATAAGTGATAGAATAGTCACTCACCACTCACTTCAACTTTAGAAGACTACTAAACAATAATTTAACGAAAATTCACTTTTGAATGATATCTTAATTTGTTTTTTTTTATTTTAATGGAAATTCAGATATTTTTTTAAGAAAATTATTGATATGACCCCAAACATATCAATAATTGTGAAGAAAATTTCAAATTTTAAAAATGTTTAAAGAGATGCGTTTTGTTAGGGTTTTTGCCTTTTCTAAGATTTATTTTTTATTTTTATAAAACAGAAAAAAATAACGAAAATATGTCTGAAATAAACTCTAAATTATTGACAAAAATATTTTTATTTGAATTCTCATATAAGAGACTTTCATATAAGAGTTCTGTGTTTTTAGTTTTTAAGCGTCAAAAACTACTTTTTTCTGTTATCCAATCATTAAATATAAACAGAAATATAATTATTACTATATATGCGTCCGATAAGTCTCAACAAATTAAAGAAAAGTGGAGCCGCTCTCAAAGGTTTTTTCCAATTACTTACTTATGAAAGAATTCACTCAATAATCTTATTTTTGTCCTTTAATTCATTGCAAGAATCAATTCAACGAAGATTTTCGGTTTTTTAATGCAATGACTGAAAGATATTAAATAGAGTTTTGGTTTACTTTTATTCTATCTTTTGTTCGCATTTATAAGAAAGTATTCAAATCACAATTTATTGACAAAATTATTCTTTCAGTCATAAGTTTTTCAATTAATGGCCTAAACTTTTTTTAAAGAGAAAATCTGAGCCAAACCTCAAAAATGTCTTTTAATGCCTTTTAGTTATCAATGTTTCAGAATTTCATTTTTAATTTAAGAATATCTTTTTTATATATAAAATTTGTTCATCTTTCAAGTTTTTTACTATTCTATGAATTTTGATGAAATATTTGATTAGATGAGAGATGAGTTGAAGAACCAAATAATTAATCATTATTTTTCTTTAAACTCCGTCTAATTTTATGCAAAAACAAAGAACTCTTTTATTTAAAATTGTTTTTTATTAAATGATAGACAACAACAACTAAAATACAAAATTAGACAAAATATTAAAAAATAAATTTAATATTCAAAGCGTTTAACAAAAATTTAATGAAAAATTGTGTTAAAGTCATAAATTTTATTATTATAAAAGTTTATTCATAAGTTTATGTAAAAATCAATTCTAATATTCATTTATTTGACGACTCTTTTATTCTTCAATCAAAATATAATGTCTTTTATTTTAAATCTTTTGAAAGAATTTTTAGGCGATTATACGCTTAAAATGTGATCCAAACAACGATTGGCTCACCTTTAAAGTGCTTTTAAAACCAAAATAAATATAAGCAATAAAAACAATGACAAACAGTCGTCTATCCGACAGTCAACCGACGTCTTTATGACTGAAACCCCGAACCGGTGTCACCGATAAAAAGCATATTTTTAGCCAATTTATGATATTTTCAAAAAGGGTTAATATATTGAAATGATTTAAATGAAAAGTTTACTTATTTAGAGAAACATAAATTTCAAATATTAAATTCAAAATATCTTTAATATAAATAATATTAATGAGAAAATGTATTCAACATAATATTTGTGTATCATTTTTACCTTGCTTATTCTATAGTAAAGAATAATTTTGTATGGAATCTTTACGGAATTATAATCAATGTTTTGATGAGAGAAGAGATAAGTTGTATATACCAGAGAAGAAATAGCACTTATTTATCAGAGATATTTCACAAATTGAGTGTCAATTGGACGAAATACTTCTTTTTCAATACCACTAGCAATTTTAAAGCTCAAGGATTTCACTGAATTTTTAAATTGAATCCAGTTCTTTTTGTATAAATAAATTCATTTCTTCAAAAATGATATCTTTTATACCAAATTATTTAAGTATTAATAATATTTCATTATTAAAGTTGAACTCAAAATTATATGAAAGCCTTAAAACATATCCATTGTCTGTAAAATCGTTTATAGAGTCTTCTTTTTTTTTCTTAGAAAAATCTTTTAATACACACATTAAGCATCAAATCTATATTTCTCTCTCTCTCTCTCCCCCTCTCCCTCCCTCCCTCCCTCTCCCTCTCCCACTATTTATAATGAATTATTTTAATACATTTGATATTCTTTTAAAACTCTTATATTAATATTTAACCGAATTTAATGACATTTCAATCATTTGTTGACAAAACATTTAATACATAAATGTCTTAAAGAGCGGCAAAATTTTTCAGAATCTAAATGTATTTGAAATTATTTTTATCGCAGATGACATTCATTTGCAGGTACTATCATTTGAGCATCTAGGTCCTAGATTTAAATCATATGTCGACTCTAGATTATAGCCTATAATTTATAGGACATTAAAACTCTTTTTCTATAAAATTAATTTTTGAGTGAATTTCGAGTAATTTGGCTTAAATTGAAATTTTGTGATAATATGACACAAAATAAGTGATTAAACAAATTTATATTTTATTCGAATCATAATTTAATTGTCTGTCAAATGATTTGAAAGTTGGCCACAATTGTCTTTAGTAGAATCTAGTTCATTTTTGATATTAGAGACCAGTTTCCATTTCTATTTGTAGTGACATCTTTGAAGATAAAAATCATTCGGTCATCAATTGTGAACAAAAGTATTACGGAGAGTCACGAATACGGTTTAAGAATTCACTTCAATTTGGACTCAGATTTACATAAATTATTATCTGAACTTCTCTTTTGATTTTCATTTGGTTTGGGTTTTCTTTGAATACACTTTTTAAACATTACTTTACTTAAAATTATCCGAATTTATAAAAGAGTTTTAATGTCTTAACATCACTAAATGTTAAGATTTTAATTTATATTTCAATAATAAAATAATTTAACATCGCATTATTGACCTTGATCATTTTTAGAATGAGCTCTATTTGCGTAGGCATTAAATTTTGAAATCAATAAAAAAAATGATACATAAAATACACTAGATAATTTTAAAAGATGCATTTTAATTAATTGTATGCCAGAATTCTTAAATAATTAAAATTATAAACTTTAAGACTTTTTCCCATAAGAATGACTTCAATTATATAAGACCTCAAAGAAATTCATTATTACTATCATTCAATCCTATATTTCAGGAATTTAATTATTGTTTTAATTTTAATAATAAATATAAAAATTCTTTACTTTTTATGTCAACTTTTATAGAGATTTAAATTAAATAATTTAATTCATTAAATTGTGATTCACTTCACTATCGCTTCACAAACAGAATATAAGAACAGAATATTTGTTTATAAAATACATTATTTGTGAACGAAAGCAATGAATCCAATGAATGAAATTCATGTGATTTTGTTTATATTTTTAATACTTTAAAAATCAAATGCCGGTGAAATTAATAAGTAATCGAGGACAATTGGCACAATTTTCACAATTTCCACAATTTCGTACATTATTACCTAAATTGAAAGATGAATTTCCTCAAAATCAATACATCTTTAAAAGTTTACCGCAAATTATTGGAGTCATTCAATGTTGGGGTCAGTTATGGCTGAGAGATATTTTCATAATTATTTCATTATTAAAATTTTAATATCATTTATAACCAATAGATTCACAATTCTTGTAGTGAAACATTTATCAGAAGATATTCCTCTTCTGTTACTCATAAACCCCTTGAGTTGATTCGCAATATCGGGATATCGGCTCACATCGACTCCGGAAAGACAACACTAACGGAACGGATTCTTTATTATTCGGGTCGTATCGAGGAAATGCATGAGGTCAGGGGCAAAGACTCTGTCGGAGCAAAAATGGATTCAATGGAATTGGAGAGACAGCGAGGAATTACCATTAAGTCTGCGGCCACTTATATCGCTTGGAAGGGAACCACATTTAATATAATTGACACCCCGGGTCATGTGGATTTTACTGTTGAAGTCGAAAGAGCTCTAAGGGTTTTGGACGGCGCTATTCTTGTCCTCTGCGGTGTTGGAGGAGTGCAGTCCCAGACAATGACTGTTATTCGTCAAATGAATAGATATGATGTCCCGCGAATTGCTTTCATCAACAAATTAGACCGAATGTCAGCCAATCATAACCGAGTCATCGATCAAATGCGGAAAAAACTTGGATTTAACGCCGCGTTTGTTAATATTCCCATCGGTTTAGAGTCAAAACATAAGGGAATCATTGATTTGATAGAAAGAAAAGCTCTCTTTTTTGAAGGAAATAACGGGTATTTCGAAACTAAAAATAAAATAATTCGTAATTTTTATCTTTTGTTATATTTAGTGAAATATTAAGAGAAGCAGAGGTTCCGAATGATATGATCGCAGAAATGGAGGCTAAGAGACAGGAATTAGTCGAATGTGTATCGGATTCCGACGATATTTTAGGCGATTTGTTTCTCGAAGAAAAAGTTCCGAATAATGAAGAGATAAAAGTTTGAATAAATTATAATAACATTTATTTATTAATTGTTTATTTCACTGAAAGGCTGCAATTCGTCGCTCGTGTCTGTCCCTAAAGTTCGTTCCTGTGATGACAGGAAGTGCTCTTAAGAATAAAGGCGTTCAGCCATTATTGGATGGAGTGATTCAATATCTTCCTAATCCATCAGAGGTTAAAAACTTTGCTCTTATGCACACAGAAGAAGACAAACCCACGACCAAAGTTTTAATGAATCCGGAGAGAAGTGATCAGCACATGTTTGTTGGTTTGGCCTTCAAACTTGAAGCCGGAAGATTTGGTCAATTGACTTATATGAGAATATACCAAGGAATGTTGAAAAGGGGTACTAATATTTATAATACCCGAACCGGACATAAAGTTAAAGCTTCGCGAATCGTTCGCATGCATTCCGACGAAATGGAGGAAATCGATGAGGCAGTCGCTGGAGATATCTGTGCTTTATTTGGTGTCGACTGCGCCAGTGGTGACACTTTTGTCCCTCAGAAGAATTCAAAGATTTCAATGGAGTCGATGTATGTCCCCGAACCCGTCATTTCTATGTCTATGAAAACCGTTTCCAAAGACTCGATGGAAAACTTCTTAAAAGCGATAAATCGTTTTTGTAAAGAAGATCCCACTTTCAGAAGTCATTGGGACGACGAAAGCAAAGAAACAATAGTGTCGGGAATGGGAGAACTTCATCTCGAAATATATGGACAACGAATGGAACGCGAATATAACTGTCCCGTAGTTTTGGGAAAACCTAAAGTGGCGTTTCGTGAGACTATACTTAGGTCCTGTCCTTTTGATTATCTCCATAAAAAGCAAAGCGGAGGCGCCGGTCAGTACGGTTGCGTTCAGGGACTGGTCGAACCTTTGCCTACAGAACAGAACACAAAGAATATATTTTCCGACGAGACTTCCGGACCGAATATACCAAAACAATTTATTCCGTCCATTAGGAAAGGTTTTGAAAAGAGTTGTGAGAGCGGACCCCTCTCTGGCCATAAAGTGGTTGGTATTAAGTTTCGTTTACAGGACGGCAGACACCATATCGTCGATTCTAATGATATCGCATTCATTTTGGCTGCGATGGGAGCAATGCGTCAGGTCTTCGATATGGGTCGTTGGCAGGTCCTCGAACCTATTATGACTGTAGAGGTCAGTTGTCCCTCTGAATTCCAGGGGGAGGCCATCTCACAAATATCTCGCAGAAATGGTGTTCTTTTATCGACTAATGAGTCCGACAACTGGTTTACACTGAATTCTGAGGTCTGTTTCTATCATTTATTATTAAATCCTAATAATAATGACAACAATTCAGGTGCCCTTAAATGATATGTTTGGTTACGCCACTGAATTGAGATCATCCACTCAGGGAAAGGGCGAATATACAATGGAATACTGTAGGTATTCTCCGGCCAGATCTGAGGTCACTCAACAATTAATCAGCGAATATAACCAACAGTTGGAAATCAATAGAGAAATGAAGAAAAAGAACAGATAATAGTTAACAGATATTTGTTTATAGAATTTAATAATAAAATGATTACAAATTTAGTGAATATATAAACAAATGAAAAGTGTTGTCACTGTTGTTGGTGTTGGAGGTGTTGTTGATTGTGTTGTTGTAATTGAATCAAATGTTGGTGTTTTAAATTAATCAAATCATTGAGTCGACTTCGGGAGTGTTCGAATCTGTGCCAGGCCATATGATTTACTTTGGTTGAGGCATAACTGGAGCCTTCGTGGGCCTGACCTGTGCTGACACGCGTTAAATATTGAATTTGTTTACTTATATCTGAGTCGACGGTTTCCAAAGCCTTCAGGAATTGATTAGTTTGTGTTTCGACGTGTTTTATACTTGGCTTGTCTTTACTCAATTCGGATAACGCAGAAGAGGCGCAAACCAATGATTGGCACAATTGCTGTTCAATTGCTTCCAATTTCTTGAGTTTTTCGTTTTGGAAATAATTACTCATTTCATTGACTCTTAAAATCTAATTTTAAGCTAAACTAAAGCCAAAGTCAGAGATCAGCACTTTTTTCAATTCACAAAAATCTAAAGATTTTTAAAGATTTGTTGACATTATTTGCAATTTTGTGAACAATGTCTTACGTACTGAATGAATGGGTGGTTCACCCAAACCACTGATTGGTCTTAAACTGTTTGACGTCATCGACAGGTTTGCGACGATTTTTGAATAATTGGCAAAAAAGAGAATTTCAGTTCAATCGAGGCTTCAGTTTCTTCACAACAGCTCTGGTTTTCAAACTGAAGACTTCATTGTCTAAGTTTTCAACCGTTTCTTAAGTTTCTTTGAGTTAAGACTTTTGTTGAAACAAAATGCGTGAAATAGTGCACATCCAGGCCGGACAGTGCGGGAACCAAATTGGCGCTAAGGTTTGTTGCACGCTCAAATGGACAAGGATAATTTCTCATTCATCTGTCTTTTCTTTTTTGTAATTTTCTTTTTTTAGTTTTGGGAAGTGATTAGTGACGAACACGGCATCGATCCCACCGGCACTTATCACGGGGACAGTCATCTTCAGTTGGAGCGAATTAATGTCTACTATAACGAGGCCTCCGGTAAGTGTCAGCCGACAGACTGTCGGATATATTATTGTCTTATTTGGTATTTGTTTGTCTTCGTTACCAAATATAGTGATATCGAGTGTAGAGTAGTATTTGAAGAGTGGGTGCTATAACTGCCAGCGCAGAGATGGCCTCCATTTGGTGTCAAAACCCCAAATAAGGCATTATTTAAGTCATTGATGAACAGAATATTCATATTATAATAGTATTGAAGCCCTTTTCCTACCGTTCCCTCTGTTTGTCTGCTTTAAGACTCGTTTTACTGGTTTCTGATCTCTTGTGAGACACGCAATGAATGCAACCCTTATTAGGGAAACGCTTTGACTTTGAGGTGATTTACCCCATAAAACAAATTAATTAGTTTTGATGTTTTAGGAGTCACTCCTCTGCCATCGGCTAAGAATTCAGTTCTCATTTAAAGCGATTAGAATTAAATCCTTTTTAAGAGAAATTAATATTTATTTGAATGAAATCCAACGCAAAAGTAATCCTTTATTTAAATGAAACTGAAATAAGTTATCGATTGTAACTCAACTATGGATTGAATGTAGGATTGAATGACTAGACTTTGATTTTGAAATCAGATTTTGTAATCTAAGACACACTTCCGATATATCACTATTTGAAAGTTGAGAAACAATGACCTTTTTCTTTGGCAACAGTTGGAAAATATGTGCCCAGGGCTATTCTTCTCGATTTGGAACCGGGAACTATGGATTCGGTTCGATCGGGAGCTTTCGGTGCATTGTTCAGACCCGACAACTTTATTTTCGGTCAGAGCGGAGCCGGAAATAATTGGGCAAAAGGACACTACACTGAAGGGGCAGAACTTGTCGATACTGTTCTCGATGTCGTTCGCAAAGAAGCTGAAGGATGTGATTGTCTTCAAGGTTTTCAATTGGCCCACTCATTAGGCGGAGGAACCGGTTCTGGAATGGGAACTCTCCTTATATCGAAGATTAGAGAGGAATATCCGGATCGTATTATGAATACCTTTAGTGTTATGCCTTCACCCAAAGTGTCGGATACAGTGGTCGAGCCCTACAACGCGACCCTTTCTGTCCACCAATTGGTGGAAAACACAGACGAAACCTATTGTATTGACAACGAAGCACTTTATGACATCTGTTTCCGTACACTTAAACTTACGACTCCTACTTATGGAGACCTCAATCACTTGGTCTCTGTCACAATGTCTGGAGTGACGACTTGTCTTCGATTCCCGGGTCAGCTCAACGCCGATCTCAGGAAACTGGCCGTAAATATGGTTCCCTTCCCTCGACTTCACTTTTTTATGCCCGGATTCGCTCCGCTTACATCTCGTGGTTCTCAACAATATCGAGCCCTGACTGTCCCCGAACTGACACAACAAATGTTTGACGCAAAGAATATGATGGCCGCCTGTGATCCAAGACATGGACGATATCTGACTGTCGCCACTATCTTCAGAGGAAGAATGTCTATGAAAGAAGTGGACGAACAGATGCTTAACGTACAGAATAAGAACAGCAGTTATTTCGTTGAATGGATTCCTAATAACGTTAAGACTGCCGTTTGTGATATCCCTCCGCGAGGTCTGAAAATGTCCGCCACTTTTATCGGTAATTCAACTGCCATTCAAGAGCTGTTCAAACGTATTTCGGAACAATTCACGGGTCGGTTAAAACATTAAATATTTTTTATTCAAATATTTAACATTTTTTACTTTAAAAGCTATGTTCCGACGAAAGGCTTTCCTCCATTGGTATACCGGTGAAGGTATGGACGAAATGGAGTTCACTGAAGCTGAATCTAATATGAATGATTTGGTGTCTGAGTACCAACAATATCAAGAGGCCACGGCTGAAGATGAGGGAGAGTTCGATGATGAGGAACAGCCCGAAACTGCCTAACCTTTAATATAATATTAAACTTCTCTTTAATATTAATATGGGTTTCAAATAATTTTTGGTTCAAATAATTACTTTCGAAACCTTTTGTAAGATTTGAATGTTTTATACTTTTTGTCTGTTTTTTATTGAATAAATTTCCATTTTTTATATAAAAATGTTATTAAATTCCGGACTATTGAGAGCGTTGTTAAGTGATTGTTGCAAATGTTGATTGGGTTGAATCGACATTGAGGTCAACTATTGACCGCACAGTCATCACAGATCATCATTTGTTAAATTGTATAAAAACACAGAAATTATTAAAAATTTTATTAACAGAAGTGAAAGTCTGATCAAAGAATGAATTGTTGGAGAACTTTGTTTTTGATAACAATTGTTATTCTTCTGGTAATAGACTCTGACGATGGAGTCAGTGCTCAGTATTCAAATAAGAAGAAATCTTATGGGACAACATCTGCGCCGACCACTACTAAGCCGTCTTATACTACCAAAAAGTCTTATATGAAAAGGACAACAAAGAAATCCTATCAGAGCTATACGACAACTGCGGCCACTAAAACCACTAAAATGTCGTACCAACCGATGAGTTCGTATCGATAGCATCCATTAAACAACTTTTTTTTAAAACTTTGTTTTACATAAATATTTCAGAACTTTAATACTTAATCTTTTGGTAATATTTTTAAAGAAATTTTAATTGAATTGTAATTATATTTAGAAAATTAATTCAATATTATTCAGATTTAATTCATTTAAATTGTAGTGTCGGGTAATTGACTCATATTTTATGTTTACATGAATTTTGTATTTTTAGAACGAAATGATTAATTTATTCATATCTTATTTTAAGGTTAAATAAAAGTTAACTTTTATCGAAACTTCTTTTTTTGCAAAATTAACTTCAATTTGAGTTAATCCAAACGTTACACAAAAATATTTTTAGTCTCAGACTTGGGGTTCAATTCGAGCCAAAGTTTTGACGGAAGTAACTATTGATTGGTCTCTAAATTTGAGTCCCTTTTGAGTCTCCACTATATAATAGTTTATATTCTTTCTAAAAATAGTTGAGTGGAGAGAATGTCTGCAAAACTGCAGATAAACTAAAATTATCTCTAATTAAGGGAAAGACTTTTGAGATTCTTAAGAGATTTCTATAGACGACTAAAATTGAAAGTAATTCACAGTTAGGACTCCATTTTGAAGGTCTCGACCCAAACAACTGGACTTAATTATGAAATACAAATTTAGTTAAACTGGTTTTAAAAAATTTCGACTCAATTGATGTAAAACTCCTTTAGGGGTAAATCTCTTTTGAACTCAACATTCTTTGAAACAACTTCTGTATCCCTTCTCTCAATTCTGAGGTCAGGTTCTAAATATGTGTTGACTCGAAGAACATCAGTAACTCTTCAAATGTAAACTTTTTTTAAAAAAATAAAAAAATTTAAAACTTTCGTAATTAATTCGAAACAAATTTTAGACAATAATTATATAAAGAACTGAAAAACGGGTTAATTATCATTTCCATCATTATTTCCATTACCGATGAAATAAATATAATCGATAAAATCTAATATTTGAACTTGACAACTTTATCTTTTAAATTGAGTGCAATTAACTCTATTAAATATTTGTAGCCTTGCTCATTAATATTAATGTATTCTATTATAATTGAATAACACTTTAATAGCTTTGAGTTAAAACTAGAGATTGAAAAAAGTAAAAAAAGAAGTCTTTAGAATATGTGAGTCTCCAATCATTTTATGTATTAATATTTCAATTAAACTGAAACCAAAAATATTTAAAACGTCTATCAGTTTATTATTAGTTATAGTTAAATGCTCTAATTGTGAGAGCATTAGCCCATTCATTGCTTATTCTTTGCTCATATTTGTGGCCAATTTTAATAGAATTACTAATATTGACATTAAAATACTCATTTCAAATAAAGTTTTAATATTAATATTAATTTAAGTGTTTCTTTGAGTCTAATAATTGAATGAAAAATATGTTGTAATTATGTTATGCCATAAGTTATACTTTTTATTACAAAATAATAGAAAAGATATTTGAAAATATCGTTAAAAATATGTTTAAAATGAATCTAATATTTAGTTTTTTAGGTTAAAAATTAATTATTTGAAAGAATTTGATATAATTTTGATAGACATGTATAGTGTATTATATATATTATATAAGACTCTATAGAGTTATGAATAGTTGTTTGAGTGATGTTTGAGTCACTAAACTCTTTGAGAAGAAACTCAATCTTAAAATTGACTTAACGTTCAAATAAAAGATTACTTTATTTAGTAAATGAGTGATGAATACAAAGACTTCAATAAAAATTTCCACTAAACTTAAGTGAAGTTTTTCTATGGAAAAGTTTTCAAGAATTGTAAAGAACTTAAAGGGTCTTAAAATATTACATAATATTGTTATGTCTTATATTACTAATAGTTTTGAATGAATGGGAAGTTAGTCTATTGGTTAGTTTCTTACAAAAACGATCTCTGATTGGATGAGAATTGCATTCAATTGCAATAAATGAATGCAAATTCCGGACGACAGCCTCAGTATATGTTTTGAGTGCACACAAAGACATTTCAATCGATTGAAATCATCGCTAATTTTTTTTTATTGATTTATTGATTTGTGAGTCATTTATATTATTGATAACTAATTTGAGTGAAAAATGCGTGAAATAGTGCACATACAGGCGGGTCAGTGCGGGAACCAAATTGGGGCCAAAGTATGTAAAACTTTATTATAGTTTTGAATAAAAGTTTTAATTTTGTTTAAAAGTGACTAAAATTTGTTTTTATTCGATAGTTTTGGGAAGTGATTAGTGACGAACACGGGATTGACCCGACGGGTCATTATAAGGGAGACTCTGACCTTCAATTGGAACGAATTAATGTATACTATAATGAGGCGAGTGGTAAGTCCACACCCAAACACTTCTCTTTGTATTAACTCGTTTTGGGACTAAAGGGGGGGCTTATGTCCCGCGGGCTGTTCTCATCGATTTGGAACCGGGAACTATGGATGCCGTCCGTTCCTCTACTTTCGGTGCCCTTTTCAGACCCGACAACTTTGTCTTCGGTCAGAGCGGAGCCGGAAATAATTGGGCGAAAGGACACTACACTGAAGGCGCAGAACTCGTAGACAGTGTTCTCGATGTCGTTCGCAAAGAAGCTGAAGGATGTGATTGTCTTCAGGGCTTTCAATTGGCCCACTCTTTAGGCGGAGGAACCGGTTCTGGAATGGGAACTCTCCTCATATCAAAGATTAGAGAGGAATATCCGGATCGTATTATGAATACCTTTAGTGTTATGCCTTCACCCAAAGTGTCGGATACAGTGGTCGAGCCCTACAACGCGACCCTTTCTGTCCACCAATTGGTGGAAAACACAGACGAAACCTATTGTATTGACAACGAAGCACTTTATGACATCTGTTTCCGTACACTCAAACTTCCGACACCTTCTTATGGAGACCTCAATCATTTGGTGTCGATAACAATGTCTGGAGTGACGACTTGTCTTCGATTCCCGGGTCAGCTCAACGCCGATCTCAGAAAACTGGCCGTAAATATGGTTCCCTTCCCTCGACTTCACTTTTTTATGACTGGTTTCGCTCCGCTCACATCTCGTAGTAACCAACAATACCGACCCCTTTCAGTGCCTGAAATTACTCAACAAATGTTTGACGCAAAGAATATGATGGCCGCCTGTGACCCAAGACATGGACGATATCTGACTGTCGCCACTATTTTCAGAGGAAGAATGTCTATGAAAGAAGTGGACGAACAGATGCTTAACGTACAGAATAAGAACAGCAGTTATTTCGTTGAATGGATTCCTAATAACGTTAAGACTGCCGTTTGTGATATCGCTCCTCGAGGTCTGAAAATGGCCGGAACTTTCATTGGAAACTCAACTGCAATACAAGAGCTGTTCAAACGAATCTCAGATCAATTTATGGGTAAATTCATTGAATTTAAGTCTCTTTAAATTCTAAACCTTTTTTCAAAGCTATGTTCCGACGAAAGGCTTTCCTCCATTGGTATACCGGTGAAGGTATGGATGAAATGGAATTCACTGAAGCCGAGTCTAATATGAATGACTTGGTTTCTGAGTACCAACAATACCAGGAGGTCTCTGCAGATGAAGAGGCAGAGTTTGAAGAGGAGGCCCCAGAAATGGACTAAACTTTTATCGTTTTAAAGCAATGATTGTTTTTTAATATTTCTTACATTTTTGTATACAAATTAAAATAATGTAATGAAAAGAAAATCATTGAATAAATTGTTTTAGATTTTGATTACAATTTATTTGTAAATATTTAATAAAAACTTAGAAACCGATAAGAAATCACCGGAGAAATAATCAGTTATTTCTGTTATCAAAATAAATATAATAATGAAACAAAAGTAAAAAGTTTATATTTGATTCTAACCTTAGCTATCAATGTTTAGGTCGAAATTTGACCTCATCGGGAGTGACCTCATCGCCAGTGACCGAACATTTCTCAACAATAATTAAAGTTCTTAATGAAAACAAAATGTGTTGGGGACTCGTTTTTACGGCTTTTAAATCTGTAATTTGTGAGCAGTCCTTCACTGAATGTTTTGCTGATTCAATAATAAATTGTAAACTGAATTGTGTTATGAATGGTTCGCAGATCTAAAGACAGTTTATTGACGCGAATATTAAATAATTGTCCGCTAAGAAAGTATATCGGATTTTATGCGTTAGTATAACATATGTTAAAACATGTTAATACATTAAAACCTAATTTGATTTATATTTATCTGTAGTTTTTTTGCCCCTTTTCTTGTTTTTGTGGGCATTGACTGACACTGAATTTTTAATGATAAAACTTCATATAAATAACGTTAACTTCTATAAAGTCTATTCAAAAGTGTTTTCAGAGGAAACGGCAAACAAACGAGTCCTGAGTTCAGCGGTCAGTCCATAACTATTACTTTCATTTTAAAATTTTAATCATTTCTTAATTGTAAAGCGTTTCAAACTATTAGAAACTAAACTGTTTTGTGAGTCTCCCAAATGTCTGCCAATTGTTTGTAAAGAAATTACAATTTTTTGTTTAATAATCAAACTTTGATTTCGTTGTTTTCTATTTTACTTTTTGTTTAAAAATTGAATTAATTGTTAATTAATTGACATAATTTAATAAGTGATGCCATTCGGTATCCGTTGGTCCCAATATGTGTCTTATATGAGCTCTTCTTTGTTTGCAATGTTTTTTGGTTCACAAACCGTTCATTATTTGTAAAAACCTCTTGAAGTTAGTCTTAAGACAAACCCAAAAATTTGTGACAAATTTAGTCATTATTTTAAGTTTTATTCAATTGAATGAATGAATGACTTATTTTTTAAAACAATTTTTTTTGTATAAAAAAATAGTTTTCAAAACTTTTTTCAAAAATATTTTTATCGCAAATTTTTCTTTTGAGTCAAAACAAATCAAAACTTGAATTTCAATATTTTATCTTTAATTTAATGTTTTTTAATGTTTAAACAGAATATCGAAGAATTGATTGAATCGGAAAAAACAAAATTAACCGAAAGATTGAAAGTTTCCAAAGAAAATAAAGACAATTAAAAGTTGAAAGAAGAGTTCAAAAATGACGAAAGAAGGCTCTGGAGGTTATGGGTGGTCGTCAACACCCACTCCAACTAATAATTGGTCGAATCCTTCGGGTAATAACCATAGACCCAAACCCGTGTTTTTCTGGAATAACGCGGATGTAATGAAATGGTTGAAACGCCACTGCGAACAGTATTACGGACTTTACGGCAACGCTTTTCTCGAAAATGAAATAACCGGTCGGTCTCTCGTTCGCATCACTGACTCCACTCTCCAAAGGATGGGTATCAGTGATGCCGATCATAGGGACCACATTTATGGCATTATTCTTAAACTAAAACTAAAGAGTGATATCATTGAAATCAAAGATTTAGAAAAGAAGAGCGAAACGGCCTCTTCGGTGACCACTGGAAGCAGTTGAGACTAAACTGTTAAGTCATTGCATAAATAAGAGACATAAGAGAGACAACATTTTCATCACATTTTTATATTTATTAGTAAACTAAGTGTAAAGTATTTATTTTATTAAAAGAATTCATTGAAATCTCTAAAAGTTTATCAAAAATTTTGTTATAAAAGTATTTGAATATTAATTTCCTTTGAATGGATTGATCTGAAATCTAACCGATGTTTTCGTTTTTCTTTTGCTGTTCTTCGCGAAGCTTTAGTTTTTTCCTTCTTCTGATGAGAAGTCCGGCCAAAATGATAACCTTTTTATAAAATCACGTAAATGTGAATCAATTTTTTCAATAAATTAATTAATAATTATTAATACCATTATTGCGATATAAAGAACGCCAATTATACACAACAGAAACAGAATATTAATGGTAAGACTTTCGTTATCACTGACCATATTATCGATTCAATCAATAGTTTTGACGTTAATTTAATTTAAATTCTGTTTAGAAATTCAATTCTAATGACAAACTTAAAAATGTTCGTTCGTTGGACTCACTTTTAGTGTCATTTAATATGAATTCTAATGAAATCGAAATAATAAACTCATTTCTCAAATATTGATTTCTAATTGTTAGCCAACTGCTCAACAATGAGCTTGGTCAGCCTAACACTATAACTCGTTGATTGTTTAAAATATAGGTTTAAATTGTTTTTATTAATAAATCAATTAATATGAAGAATATGTTAAACCATCTCAACTGAATCCTTCAACAATTAAAACTTATCTCTTCTGGTCTTCACATTTCAGTAACTTTTGACTAAATTGAAGTCTTATTGTTATTAAACACTTATTGTTAGCGCGAAAAAAGTTTTGATAATTTAATAAAATTTTTGAATTTTTTGAATTTTTTGAATTTTTTGAATTCAATGAATTTGATTTAAATCTACACTAAAAGGAAAACCATTTTTTAAAAGTCAAATCAAACGGTCGTAACTCAAAAGTCATAATTGATAGAACCCTTTAAACAATTGGTATTTTATCGTAACTCTTATTCATATCGACAGTTCATTCGCCC